>SNQJ01S0018977.1:135774-169102 GCA_010110895.2 Picea sitchensis | reverse complement strand
TGATCGACTTAGGCTACTCGCACTATTTCCTTGGCCTCAAAGTTTTGCAAACTAGGGAAGGAATTTTACTTTCCTAGTCTAAGTATGCTTGTGACCTTGTTCATCACTTTGACATGGAATATTTAAAACCAACCCCTTCTCCCTTCCAATATGGAGTCAAAATTGATGCCACATGTGCTTCTCCTAAATTCCATGCCACTTTATATTGTCAATTAGTTGGTAGCCTCTTACACTTAACTCATACCCATCCTAATATTTCCTTTGTTGTTGGTCTTGTTGCTCGCTATATGAAAAAACCCATGAAAGTCATTGGAATCATATAAAAGGATACTTCGGTATGACCAAGGCACAATTCATTTTGGGATACATTTCAACTCAGGGGGGGCTCCTTTATTTTTTGGTTTCATTGATTCATATTGGGCTAGAAACCCTAATGATAGAAAGTGTACCACATTTATGTTTTTAGACTTGATTAAGGACCTATTACTTGGACCTATAAGAAACAATAGGATATTTTTCTTTCTTTAGAAGAAGCATAGTATGGATCAATGGTTAATTCAAGTCAAGAATCCTTGTGGCTTCGATATATTCTTTTAGAGTTTGGATTCCAGTAGTAGCATCAGATAACCCTCTAGTGCCACAATCAGAGTTCCATCAAACTAGACATCCAATTCAACATCAACATAGAAAACACATAGAGCTACACATGTGCTGATCCAGAAGGATATTGGTGGCCACCCACCTATTCCAACTGGCTCACATGCAATTTTCATCATTGGAAGTTATTTCCTAGATTTTCGAGTCCTAAAATTTTGGGGTCATTTTGAGGACCTAAATAACATTTTTGGAGTTTTCCACAATCAAAATGTAGATGGAGTCAGAATTTGATGACATAATGTGTATTCCTCAAATACACCTTTCCAACGGGATATCATGCACCTAAAACATATATCGTATGCAAAATTTACGACCCTGGGAAGTTGTTGTACCAACTTACCCCATTGGTGCCCACATGAATTTTGGTGCTTCATCCCCACATTGGGTCCACAAACATTTTGGATTTTCATCTTCCAATGGTTAGGTTTTTGGATGTTTAGGATTTTTCCATTTATTTTAAAAAGGACTTTCGAGCCTCATTGTATCATATTCTCATGAATGAACATAGTTGTCACATCTCTTCTCATAGATAAGCTGCCACCATTATAGTGATTTCATTCACTCTATATTTTTACAGTTCTGTACATTTCTCTCGTTAATAGAAATTTTGTATTATTGTACATCTACGCCTCTTGTTACATATCTGATACATCTATGTTATATTAATGTCTCTCTTGCAATATCTGTACACATTTATTTTTTAGATCCCTTCTCTCATTTCGTGCTCAAAATAATATGGATCAATGGTATCAGAGTAGACCAATCTTTGTCATTTTTTTAGTGCATGTTCTTGATGAGGTCCGAGTATAAAAGGTTGGGTATCGATCTTGTCTCTCTTGAGGAAATTTGTTCTCGCATTGCCAGGAAACCCTCCATGGAAGAAGAAAATAAAAACAATGAAGTAGAATATTCTATTAATCTATTGCTAGAGCAAGTTCTCACACGATAGAGGGACGAAATGATGGATAATTCTTCCCAAATTCTTCAACGCTTGCCGATAAAAGAATATGCATCTTCATCAACAAACCACTTTGGATGCATCACTCCTTTCAAGGTAAAATTTAATTTTTATATTCCTGTATTTGAAGGTCAGATAGATGCGGATGCTCTGGAAAAATGGTTAAATCTACTAGAAGGTTATTCTTTGTGCACAATTTTTATGACAGGGAAAATATTGGTGGGAAACTTACTGTGAGAAAATTTCCACAGAGGAGTCTGAAATGTTCGAGGTTGAACCCACTTAGGAATATTTCGTAGTTTTATTCGAGGAACAATATTACTCTATTGGAAATTATGAATACCAATACATGAGATGGACCATGTTGCATCAAGAGAGGGGAAAAGTAGTGCCAGAGTTCACCAATAACTTCCATACCTTGCACACCAAGCTGGGTATCACATATTATGAGCATAATTTGGTTATGAAATACCATGGGGCTTTACACAGGTACATCCAAACTGAAATGAAGTTTCTGTATATCTCATTGTTGGGATTTTATTATCAATATGTTGTTAAAATTGAGCATACATTTAAGCACCATAACAAACGAGAGTTCGGTTCTACAAATCCAAAACAAACAAAGAATGATAAATATGCCCCTAACAAACAACCTCCCAAAAACCAGTCCAAGACACAAGAAAAAAAGGTTAAGGGAAAGAAAAAGAATGACACTGGAAAGTGGTGCAATTTCCACAAAATCCCCTGGTATAACACCGATTAATGTAACTCAAAACATTCATTGGTGACCGAGAAAAAAGAAAAATATCTGAACCTAGATTCAAAATCCAATTCAAAAAATAATGGAAGTAGATAGATCATCAAAAAAGACCCCAATTCCATTGTTGCAACCACAACAATCCAACCAAAATCACCAACAGATCCAGAAGAGGGGTAGTGCCTCTTCCATTCATAGATGTGGGTGAAGGGGATCTTGTTGGATTTTATAGTTGATAGCAGAAGCCAAAATAACCTCATCTCAGTAGAGGTCATCACATAGTTGGAATTGCCAACAACACCACACCCACATCCATACAACATCGGGTGGCTTCACCAGGGACGAGATCTTTGTGTCAGTCAATAGTGTCACATGTCCTACACCATCAAGCCCTTCAAGGATAAGGTATTGTGTGATGTTTTCCTGCTGGATTTTTGTGATGTTTGTTTGGGCCAACCATATATGTGGAAGCACCATGTTGTCTATGAGTCTCGACCATGTAGTGTCATTGTTACTTTGGGGGATCATCTCTACAGGATACCAGAGGTATTTCCAACTACTGTTTCGACACAACAGTGCAATAAAGTTGTCTCTTATACGAAGAGTTTTATCTTCTTTGCGACTCAGGCAGGAAGTGAACAAAAGGAAATTATGACCACTATGGCCTCAGTTCAAGCCCCCTTTATCCAATAGAAGCAGGTCAGAAAAATTGAAGCAAAGAACAAAGATTCCTTCTCCACATAGTCATCTCATGTAGTTAGACTGGTTAAAAAGGTCCAACCCCTCCAACATCAAGTTCACAAAAATATACCACAAGCCAAGAAGCACAACACGTTGGGTATGTGTTATATTATTTGCATGACTAGCCCTAGTGTCTGCTACATTGTGTGGGGGGGGTTGAGGGGGGGTCGCGAGGCCCCCCTTTTGGGGGTCACAGGGTGGTGATATCCCCCCTACGCAGGGGTTTTGGGATAGTGCCCCAAAGAAATTTTTTCCCTTGAGAAACGTGTTTCATTTATTCCTCATTTTTCATGTCACCTCGATTTTCATGTCCATTGTTGGGTAGTTTTTCGGCACATGGTTTTTTCTGATGGTTTTCTATTTTCGGTTAAGGAATTAGGGGTTTTGACTAATTTAGGTCATTGGGTTATGGTTTTTGATGTCGTTGGATCATATATGTATATTTTATTGTAAACAATGTATCACTATGAATGAATATAGAATATGTTGGTTTTCCCGGTTTGGGTTTCTAGGGGAAAAATATCTGTGTAATGTGTGTATTTTCCATTGTATATTTTCTATTCTTTTACTGAAAATCTGATTATAGTAAATATTGTATAAGGTTAAAATCTACATTTGGTATCAGAGAAATTATTGGCTTCAGGGGGACTCCTTTTTGGTCAAGGGTTTGGCTCAGGATTGTGACAAGTCGTGTTACAGTGGGAGATCTACAATATTGATTCTTCAGGTGAAGAGAAATGGTGAGCAATTTGAAAATGGAGATTGAGAATTTTAATGGGAAAAGTTTTGAACTGTGGAAGATCAAGATGGAAGATATGTTGGTGGACAAAGATCAGTGGATCGCGATGGATCTAGGTACTGCACTTACAATAACTTCAGGAGATGATTGGAAAAATTTGGATCAGAAGGAGAAGATCACAATCTGACTCTGTCTCTCAGATTCAGTATTACTGAATGTGTCAAAGGAAGCTACAACTAAGGAGTTATGGGATAAGTTGGGGAAGTTTTATCAGTCTAAGTCCCTAGTAAATAAAATATTCCTGAGAAATAAGTTATATAACCTGAGGATGAGATATGTAGACTTGGTGGCAGAGCATTTGAACACCTTCAATACGATGGTAAGTCAATTAGTATCTGTTGAGATTAAAATTTCAGATGAAGATAAGTGTATCAATTTATTGTGCTCTTTACCATACTCATGGGATAGTTTGGTTGTGGCCATGGGTGTTAATACAACTTCCTTGAATTTTGATAAAGTGGTCTCATCCTTGTTGTCATAGGAGATGAGACGAAAGAACATGGAAGGACACAACAAAGATGCATTATTTGCAAGAGGATGCTCCTAGGAAAGAAATAGATCTAATTCCTCAATTGGGAGATCTAAGTCTAAGGGTAGATATAAGTCTCCCATAAAGTTTGTAAAGTTATGCTAGAGATGTGAAAACTAAGGGCACTACAATAAGCAGTGTAGATCCAAAGTTGAGAAAAAGAAGGGATTTGAAGAAGCTCCTTCTACAGAATAAAAGACCTCCAAGGAAGAAGGAGGGGATGTGTACTTGGCTTCTTCAAGAACACATGAAGATCATGAGGCATGGTTGGTTGAATAAGGTGCATCCTTTCATATGACTCTCCATAGGGAGTGGTTCTATAAATATGAAAGGTATGATGGAGGTAATGTTTTCCTAGGTGATGAATAGACGATGGGAATCATAGGACGAGAAAATTAAAGTTGAGGATCATATATGGAAGGATTGGAACACTACTTGGTGTTCTTCACATACCAGGATTGGCCATAAATTTGATTTCTATAAGCAAAACGGATGATGCAGGGGTAAAAACAACATTTGAAAAGGAAATCCTATAGGATGGTTCGAGGAGAAATGGTGTTGTTGAAGGGAGTCCGGTTTGGAAATATGTATAAGCTACAAGGAATAACTATTAGTGATGGGTGTAATAGTTTCAGTGTTCATGATATTGGAGTTGAATAAGAAATAACTCCTACAATCTTTGGATAAAATGTTATGTTGTGGAATCAAATATTGGGTCATATCGGAGAGAAGGGTTTTATAATACTACACAATAAACATATGGTTAAAGGTATGTTTAACTAGTCCCTGGATTTCTGTGAACATTGTGTATATGGGAAGCAAAATCGGGTAAGATTCCCCCCCGGTACAATGAGGGAAAAATGAATTTTACAGCTAATTCAGAATGATTTGTTTGGACCTGTGTCGGTTCCATCATTGGGAAAATTTGTGTACTATGTCTCATTTATAGATGAATTCTTGAGGAATACTTATATGTATTTCCTCAAGAATAAATACAAACTCTTTGACATGTTTAATGAGTTTAAGGCTCTGGTTGAGAATCAAAAAGAGAAAATAATTAAGGTGTTGAGGACAGATAATTGTGGAGAGTTATGTAAGAATGAAATTGAAGACTTATGTAAGAAGTGCGGCATATAAACTTAGAATATTAATCCATATACACCTCAACAAAATGGATTTGCAGAAAGGATGAACATGACGTTGATGGAAAAATCAAGGTGCATGCTCAGTGGTGATGGGTTAGGGAAAGAATTATGGGCAGAGGTAGTGGGTACTGCATGTTACCTAGTCAACATATCACCCTCCACTGGATGACAAGAATCCACAAGAGGTATGGACTAGTAAGAAACCTTCTCTCACACATCTCAAGGTATTTGGTTATGAGGCCTATGTTCATGTTCCAAAGGAAAATAAGACTAAGCTAGATAAGAAGGCTGAAAAGTTTATCTTTATTGGGTATAAATATGGTCTCAAAGGTTATAATCTTTGTAACCCATAAACTAAGAAGTTTTTGTATAGTCGAGATGTGGTATTTAGAGAAAAGAAGGATGTCATTAAACAAGAATTCCTACCAAGTAAGGAAGAACCTAAGAAAATAGAGTTTGATTTAAAGGATGATGAATCAGACTCTACAGAAGAATGGGAATCAAAAGAAGAAGATCCTAATACTCCAGTATTGAGCATATAAGTTTGAGAAAGAAGGATACCAGAAAGGTATACTCCATATGATTTTCGTTCAAATTTTTCTTTGTCTATTACAGATGATGATCCTAGAACTGTTCGGGAGGTAGTGGATTAAAAGGATGGAAAAATATGGTAAAAGGCCATGGATGAAGAAATGGTAGCCTTGGATAATAATGAGACTTGGTATCTACTGGAGTTTTCGATTGGAAGAAAACCCATTGAAAGAAAATGGGTATTTAAAAATAAGTTGAATGCAAAAGGAAAAGTGGAGAAATACAAAACTTGGTTAGTTTCAAAGGGTTATTCTAAGGTTGAGGGAATTGATTTTGGTGATATTTTTTCTCCTATTTCTGTTGATTTTTCATAAGAATTAGGTTAATCATGAAGTTCATTCCATTTTATCATTTAACCATAACCATAAATGTTGCAGAAACCAAGATCACAAGAAGAATCACCATGCATAAGAACACAAAATGTATCCTGGGAAACCCTTCTCAACAAGGGAAGAAAACCCATCCAAATACTTTGCTATAATCTTCAAGAGAAATACCATTACCACCAATAAATACCTAGCACACAAGGGGTTCTCAAACCCTAGAACTATAGCGCCCAAGAGAGGTGTGCACCTTTTTCCAAAGAAGTGTACTTTCTGAAATTTTCAAACTCACAAGAAGGATATGATTCTACAATGGAAGATTTCCCTTTACTTATATTAGACTTGTCCTATCAATTGAAGTGTCTATTGGCACAACAAGACCGACCTCTCTAAGGCATAATATATTTAATTTTATTATTATTATTATAATTAATATTATCCAGATTAATTATCTTTTACATTTATTATTAGACACAATAAGGTAGGGCCGACCTGTACCCTTTACATGACAATTAGGGTTACAGGTAGGTCTGACTCTTGAAAAATATATAGAAAAGGATTTGATACACCTACTAGTTCTCATCCACTAGGGGGACATCCATAGGGATGTCATATCTTTGATTCACCGCATTACATAGAAGAACCAGGTCTTCACACGTTCAGTTGTGCTCGTCCACAGGCACATCCACTCTATAGATCTTCTTTCCCACTGCCATTGACAGGAGAATCATATGGAGACTTCTCATCAACTCTGTTTCTTAGAGGAGGCTAATACATGATCTTCATTTTTTTTCTCATGACGATGCACCCAACACTTTGGGATTTCACACGTTCACCTTGTGCTCAATCACAGACACATCCTAACTCACTAGATCACTTTTCCACTAGATAATCATTTGGAGTTCTTCTCAAATCTATGAATGGAGGAGGTCATCTCTACGTTCCCAGTTCTGTCTCAGGAAGGAACCACAAACCCTTTTTAGGGGATTTCTCTCAAGTTTGTAAGCTGAGATAAAGACTTCACATAGTTGCAATGATCCACACCTCCCAGGTTTGTAATTTGGAGAGTGTCTCACATAGTTGCAATCATCAACACTCCCTCTCAGCTAGGGAGGCATTCTTCATCATGCCAAGTCTGATACAGATGTACTCTGAATTTTGTTTTTGGCTGTATTCATCAATACTCCTTCTCAACTAGGAAGGCGTTCTTCACCAAGTCTATTTGGTATAAATTTTTGTAGTCTACTCAGGTGTAGGAAGGTACTGCAAGTATACAATTTTTTTTTGCATCATGTCTCTGACATAAGGATATTTCATCTCATTGTGTTTCAATCCATTAGGAAACACTAGTTTCTTTAAGGATATTTATACATGGCTCTTGGTTATCATCATAGGATCCATCCTGTGGTCAAGTAAATCTATTAGAAGGTTGTGAAGCTACATTTCTTTGCACGCTTACTACTATATACTCTGCCTCTGTGGTACTCAAGGCCATAGAGTTTTGTTTTTTTCTGCATCAAGAAACTATGGAAAACTTCATGGTAGAACATCATCTAGATGTGCTCTTTCGGTCCACTATAATTTTTTCCCATTCTGAATTGTCATGTCCTACAAACTCAAGTTCATACTGGAGACAGGAGGCATGTCTCAGGGATAATTGCCCAAGTCTTTGAGAGCTCTTTGTACTAGGAATAATATCCTTTATTTATTTGAAAAATGCAATCAACTATAAAATTATAAATAAAATGATTTACCTAGTTTGTAGTGATATATTTTAGAGGAAGTACTTCTCCTCTCTCTTCTCTTCACTCACTTGAGGTGGATCTAGATCAATGTCAGTAGTGGAAGCATATTGTCTTCCCTTCTTTCTGGTTGGACAATTTCTTGCAATGTGTCCATACTTGTCACATCTGAAGCACTGAATTTCTGAGGCATCTCTTCATGGAGGTTTTTCACCTTTAAAAGTTTGCTTGAAACTTCTTTTGAATCTTCCTCCCTTCTCTGTATGAATTGCAAGGGCATGATTTTCTTCTGAAGAATCTTCCACTCCTCTATTTCTAAGTCTAAGTTTTTCTTGAGTGCAATATGTCCATAGTTTATAAAAGGTTGGTAGAGCTTCTCTTCCATTGATACTTTGAATGAAAGGCTCCCATGATTTTGGAAGATTCTGGAGAGTGGTTAAGACAATTTATTTATTAGACATGGTTTCCCCAATGGTCTCTAATTGTTCTTTAATATTTGAGAGCTTCATAAAGAAGAGTGCAATTGAGTCACCCTTTGTCAGATTGGTACTTTGAAGTTGGCTCTTTAAGGTAAGACCTCTGAGAGTGTTGTCACTTTCAAACATTCCTTTTAAGACTTCATACATATCATAGGTTGTCTTCGTATTGGAAATACGAGGAAATAAGTGATCTCTTACTAAGTAGATGATTATTTTTCTTGCTTTGACATCATCTTCCTTTATTATCTTATTTTCTATATCCGTAGCAGTGTCTGGTATAGCTTTAGTTGTCACATCAAAGAGATCATCTTCTTCAAGAGTGACTAGAAGATTTGATTTCCAGTGTCTGAAGTTGCTTGCTCCATCAAGCCTATCTTCTACCAAAGTTTTGTTCCTCATTTGATTTTTTTCTTTAAATTCTTGCCAACTAGAGTTTGAGAACCTAATGCTTAGGTTAAATTGGAAACCTTAGATTATATTGGACTTATGACTTCCAATAATCAATTTGATAGTAACACATAAATGCTTTGTTGATTTAGAAAATGTTTCTTCAGAAATCCAGAAATAATATTCTACAGGAAATTTTGGCACCCTAGAAACCCTAGGTCAAAAAATCAAAATTTCTCAGAATTTCGTTTTGAGAGATTCTGGAGATGCATTGGAGGATTCCGTACTATTATATGCCAAGAATAACCCCAATGTCCAAGTTTTAATGGGCTGAAAAACCCAAAAGAAGAGGCTCATACAGATTTTCTGGAAACTCTAGGAGGGTCGTACGGTTCTATAGAAGAGTAGGAATGACTGGTAAAGGATGAGACTTGGTAGATGCTTGTGCAATGGGTTCTTTCAAGACCTATGCTCCGATACCCTGTTAGATTTTTTATAAGAATTAGTTTAATCATGAAGTTCATTCCATTTTATCATTTAACCATAACCATAAATGCTGCAACAACCAAGATCACAAGAAGAAGCACCACGCACAAGAACACAAAATGTATCATGGGAATCCCTTCTCAACAAGGGAAGAAAACCTATCCAAATGCTTTTCTATAATATTCAAGAGAAATAAATTTACCACCAAGAAATACCTATCACACAAGAGGGTGCTCAAACCCTAGAAATCTAGCGCCCAAGAGAGGTGCACACCTTTTTCCAAAGAAATGCACTTGCTGAAATTTCCAAACTCACAAGAAGGATATGATTCTACAATGGAAGATTTCCCTTTACTTATATTAGACTTGTCCTATCAACTGAAGTGTCCATTGGCACAACAGGGCCGACCTCTCTAAGGCATAATATATTTATTATTATTATTATTGTTGTTGTTGTTGTTGTTGTTATTGTTATTATTATTATTATAATTAATATTATCTAGATTAATTATCTTTTACATTTATTATTAGACACAATAAGGTAGGGCTGGCCTATACCCTTTACATGAAAATTAGGATTACAGGTAGGTCTGACTCTTGAAAAATATATAGCAAAGGATTTGATACACCCACTAGTTCTCATCCACTAGGGGCATATCCATAGGGATGTCATAGCTCTGATTCACTGCATTACACATAAGAACCAAGTCTTCACACATTCACCAGTGCTTGTCCACAGACACGTCCACTCTAGAGATATGATTTCCCACTGCCACCGACAGGAGAATCATCTGGAGTCTTTTCATCAACTCTTTTTATCAAAGGAGTCTAATACATCATCTTCATTTATGTTCTCATGACGATGCACCCAACACTTTGGGATTTCACACGTTCACCTTATTCTCAGCCACAAGCACATCCTAACTCACCAGATTGTTTTTCCACTGGATAATCATATGGAGTTCTTCTCAACTCTATGAATGGAGGAGGTCATCTCTATGTTCCCATCTTTGTCTTAGGTAGGAGCCACATACCCTTCTTAGGGTCTTTCTCTTAGGTTTGTAAGCTAAGAGAAAGACTTCACATAGCTACAATGATCCACACCTCACATGTTTGTAAGATGGAGAATGTATCACATAGCTGCAATCATAAACAATTTTCAAGTTAACTTATATTAGATTTATGTTATCTATTGTTGTTGTATTTGTTTTTGAAGTATAACAAATGGATGTGAATAGAACATTCCTACATGGGGATCTGGAAGAAGAAATCTATATGAAGTAGCCAGAAGGCTTTGTTGTGAAGGGAAAGAAGAAGTTGGTATGCAAGATGAAAAAGTCCCTGTATGGTTTAAAACAATCACCAAGGATGTGGTATCATAAATTTGATACTTATGTGCTAGGAATTGGATTCACAAGAAGAAAAGAGGATCACTATGTGTATTTTAAATTAATTGGTGATCATTTGATTTATCTGGTCTTGTATGTCAATGACATGTTGATGATAGGAAACAACAAGGAGATTATCCAGGATTTGAAAAATCAGTTGTCCTCTAAATTTGACATGAAGGATCTTGGTGTTGCAAATTTCATTTTGGTCATGGAAATTAAAAGAGATCGAAAAAAGAGGAAACTCTGGTTAAATCAAAGAAAATATGTCGAGACAATATTGCAGAGGTTTAATATGAAGGAATGTAAACTGGTCAAGGTCCTTATTCTTTTTGGTGTAAAGTTATCTACGTATAAGTGTCTCAAGACACATGAAGAGGAGGAGTACATGTCTCATATTCCATATGCGAGTGCAGTTGGAAGTTTGATGTATGAAATGTTTTGTACTAGACTAGACATTGCACATGCAGTGGGAGTTTTGAGAAGGTATACGTCAAAACTAGGGAAGGAGAATTGAACAACAGTAAAAAGGGTTTTCAGGTATTTGTGTGGCAGTACGAGCTATGGATTGTGCTACCAAGGAAGAACAGGATTGGACAAAGTGTTGGACATACATGTCTTTGTGTATGGATATTGGGTTGGAGATTTGGATCGTAGGAGATCTATAAGAAAGTATGTGTTTAACCTGTTTGGAGGAGCAATCAGTTGGATGAGAAAAAGATTGGTTGTAGTGGCACTTTCAACTACATAAGATGAATACATGGAAGCCACTCATGCAAGTAAAGAATTGATATGTTTACAAAGATCGTGTTCAGGTATGAGGTTGGTACAACAAGCTATAAGGATAGATTGTGACAGTCAGAGTGCAATGTTTCTGGAAAAGAACCTGGCTTATCATTCAAAGGAAAATCATATTGATATTCAATATCACTTTGTGAGAGACATGGTTGAAGAAAAGAAAGTGTTATTGATGAAGTTTGACACTTTGAAGAATGTTGCAGATTCATTAACAAAATCTGTGAGCACTAGGAAGTTTTGTTGGTGTAGAGGATCTATCGGAAATGTTTCCCTGGATTGTTGACTATGTAACCCTATAACCCCCTATATGCAAAGAAAACAACAAGTGGGAGAATTTTTTGTATGTGTTATATTCTTTGCATGACTATCCCTAGTGTATCCTAAGTTGTGCCCCCAATAATTTGTTTTTCCTCGAGAAACTGTCACATTTTTCCCCATTTTTTGTGTCACCTCGATTTTCATGTCCATTGTTGGGAGGTTTTTCGGCACATGGTTTTTTCCAATGGTTTTCTATTTTTGGTTAAGGAATTAGGGTTGTTGACTAATACACATCATTAGGTTATGTATTTTGATGTTGTTTTCTCCTATATGTATATTTTATTGTAAACAATGTATCACTATGAATGAATATAGAATATGATGGTTTTCCCAGTTTGGATTTCCAGGGGGAAAATATTTGTGTAATGTGTGTATTTTCCAGTGTATATTTTATGTTCTTTTACTGAAAATATGTTTGCAGTAATATTGTACAAGGTTAAAATCTACACAATGTCTCCAACAAGGCAAACAACTCGCCAAGGTTCAGATTCAACAAACACTTTCCCATCTCCCATGAAAAAACCAACACAATGGAGACCACTTCTTCCTAAGGGGAAAGGATTGATCCAGATGGATATCGGTGGCCACCCACATATTCCAATTGGATCACATGCAATTTTCATCATCGACAGTTATTTCCTAGATTTCTGAGTCCTAAACTTCCAGGGCCATTTTGAGGCCCTAAACAACGTTTTTGGAGCTCGCCATAGTCATATTTTGACGACATAATGTGTAGTCCCCAGATAGACCTTTCCAACGGGATATCATGCGCCTAAAACAAAGATCATATGAAACTTTTACAACCCCGAGAAGTTGTTGTACCAACTTACCCCATCGAGGCCCACATGACTTTTGGCGCTTCATCTCCACATTGGGGCCACAAACCTTTTGGATTTTCATCTTCTGAGGGCTAGGTTTTTGGATGTTTAGGGATTTTCCATTTATGTTAAAAATTTCTATCGAGACTCATTGTATCATATTCTTGCGAATGAGCATAGCCGTCACATCTCCTCTCAGAGATAAGTTTCCACCATTCTAGCGAGTTCATTCACTTTGAATTTTTACAATTCTGTACATTTCTCTCATTAATAGAAATTGTGTATTACTGTACATATGTGCCTCTTGTTATATATATGATATATCTCTGTTATATTATTGTCTCTCTTGCAATATCTCCATATATTTCTTTGTTATATCTTTGCTCTCATTTCATGCTCAAAATAATCCGAATCATGCACTTCATTAGAAAACTCATTCATGATCGAGTTATTAAAGTTATTTTTCCCTACAGAAGATCAACTTGCATACATTTTAACACAGCCTCTTACATAAGAGAAGTTTTCGAAACTTCAATATATGTTAGGAGTTCATGAAGTTTTCCTTAAGGGGGGATAGGCTCTAATGCCTCCTTCGTTCTCCTATTGTGTTGCCTTTGTAAATCCTTCAATCATATCCCAAGTTTTTATTAAGGGGGGATGTTAGGATATTTAGACACTTGGGAGTTATTTAAGATCAACTTGGTCTAATGTATCGTTAGATAAAAGTGTGTTTCTCATTGTGTTTCTTTAGTATGCATTTGTAGTTAGGTAATCTGATGGTCACGATATGTTCGCGACATAGAGTGATCAAACGGTTCATATTCTCCTTAATCTTAAAAACTACATTGATTCATGGATTAACACCCGATTGGTCCATGATCTCTATTTAAAGAGGATGGAGGGTCATTTTCCAATGATTGATTGTGAGAAAATCTCTTCTAAATCTCCATGTAATACTTTTCTTTTCATTAATAAATTGATCTAAGTGGCCACGTTGGTTGGGGCTGTGGATGTTTCCCAATAGGGGATTTATCACGTGAAAGCATCGATGTGTTGAAATTTGATATGGTTGTGTGGTTGTTAATGAATGTGTTCTTCCTCTATTGGAATACTTGTGTTGCCAAACACTATTCAACCTAGAAATCCTCTTACACTCCCATTTTAAGTAGTTTCACCTTCATGCAGTTGTAGTGATTATCTACCCCAAGAAAATACTTGTTTACATACTTAATAAATTCAAATGGTATCCATGGAATTTCAATGACCATGTCCACCATCATCTGATACCAATCATTAAAAAACACACACCCAAACAAACACATATTTATATTGTGACCCATTATTTCTTGTAGTAAAATAAGCATGCAATCTCTTTGTTATAGGACCCTATAATACATATTTTCCTACTTAGTATATTGTTTGAATTAGGGGATCCTCCCACTATGCCATCACTACTGACAACAAGAATGTCCCATGGACGCGTTTTTGGTTAAAATCTACATATCCATCTAGGATTGGATAATCTAGTTAATTAGTTAGGTGCGCCAATCCAACTAAACTCCATGAGTGAAAAAGTATGCTACCCAAAAAGATACCTTGGTGCATTCACCTCATACATATTTTTAGAATATCATAACATCCAAGAATTGCATTGACTAAGACCAACCAATGATTAATCATTATAATATTGTATCACTAAGAACTATTGTGTGCCTCAAATTTAACATGAATATCCTCCTAATTTCTTTATGTCGAACTCATTGTACCTCCTTCATATTCTACACTGGGTGGCTAGAATGCCTTTGTAACATCCTATTCCTCATCTAAAAACCCAATCATTACTTTAACCATACATTTGTTCATGTGTAGCTATGGGTTTAACCACATGGATCTAGTATGTGCATGACTCATAACTATATAGGCAAATCTCTTGACCTACACAAAGTTCTCAAAACATGGAATGTATATCAATTGAATTAATGCTAATTTCAACAAGAGTTCCATTGACCCAATTTTTTTCCAATGAGAAATAAATCATGAAGTGTTGCAATTTTACCTTGCTTAGTTGGTTTGATCTAGTTTACATTTTGAATTTCTTTACCTCTATTTTTTACCCTTATTAAAAAATCTCTTGATACCTTGACATTCAGAGAGGGGTCCCATTCCTAAGTGGCACCTGTGATTTATAATGGTGTCTATTGTTTTGAAGAGAATGCAAGTGTTCAATGGTAGGTGTTGAACTTATGGAGGGTTAATATGTTATTTGATGGTTATGGTGATATAGTTTCTTGGTATGAGTATTTTTCTTATTACGTTATGGTATCTATTTTGCAAGCTCATGATTTGATGTTAATATTTATGTATGGTCACATATTTCTTGAATGTTGGTTGTGTTTAAGAGTTCCAATGGTTTACCTATGCATTGATATGAAGAGATCCATGTTATCTTGTTGATTTTACTTGGCTTTAGAAAAAAAAAAAAAAAACGGCCCTAAGGGCCAAGTTGAGAAAGAATTATAATTTCATATCTCTTATGCAGCATGGCCATTCTTTGAATTATGGTATCAATAATGTTAAACAACGACAATGTTGCAACATTCACCATATAGTAATGCAATATGATGTGCATTGTATCTATACTTAACATATTGGGTTATTATGTTTATATTTGAAGTCGCATAGCACTTGATATATGGTAGGGGTTTTGGTTAAGGTTGAATGTGGTATAATTGGTAACCCACTATGTGCACATTCAAACATACTTTGGCTTGGAATTTGCATCGAAAATCTTCCATTATGATTATGTAATATGCTCCAATATAAGGGGTTTTATACTTTAACATGGAGATTTGTCTAGGGATTAATGTGTCGCTCCCCATTAAACAAGTGGTGTCCTCAACTCTTAACTAATTGTGGGTGTTTCTACATGAAGAAATCATCTTCCCATGTCACCTCTTCCACTGATAGGCTCTTCCATTTGACGAGGTACTCAGTGATTTATTTATTTTTCAGCCACTTAATCCTTGTTTCAAGGATTGTTTCTAGTTCTTGTATGATTTTACCTTATTCATTAATCTCTTGTAAAATATTTTGGACTAGGATCTTGTCACCAATTACCCTCTTTAAGAAAGAAACATGGAATATTGGATGTACACATGAAGTTGGATGAAACTTCAATTTGTAATCCATACTTTCAGTCCTTTATAACACCTTATAGGGGCCATAATATTTGGGTGATAATTTATTGTCCTTCTTTTGTTGCTTGAGGTACATTGGTTTGTATGGTTGTAGCCTAAAAAATACCCAATCCCCCACTTCAAATTCCCTTTCATTGCGATGTTGATCCACTTGTTGTTTCATCCTATTTTGTGCCATAACCAAGTTGTCCTTCAATAGTTTGAGAACCTTTTATTGGTTCCCTATGTGTTCCTCCACTTCCTCAACCTTTGTAGTCCCCTTCAAGAGAGATGTGATGGATGGAGGATGATATCTATAAATTTCTAGAAATGGGGACATTTTTTATGAAGTATGGAAGGATGTTTTGTACCACCATTCTACTAAGGGAAACCACTTGACCCATTGTGTATGTTTATCAGATGAAAAGTAGTGAAAAAATCCTTCTAGAGATTTATTCACAATGTCAGTTTTCTCATCATATTGAGGATGGTAGGATGAGTCATGAGCCAATTGAGTACCCAAAAAAGAAAACAATTCAATCCAAAAATTTCCAGTGAAAATTGGATCTCTGTCACTTAAAATAATCTTTGGGACTCCAAGTATATTTTTAATTGTTTCCATGAATTTTGTGGCTACTATATGTTCTTTAAAAGATGAGAAAGAGAGAAAAAAAATGGGCATAATTTTCCATCAATAAAATACTACCATGATGAAAATATTTCCTTCAAATTTGGGTAAACATGTAATAAAATCCATTGAAACTTCTTGCCAACATTGACTTGATATAGCTAATGGTTGTAGGAGACCTAGCATCTTGATTCTGTCTCCCGTATTTTGTTTCTATACTGCACATTCAAACCAAAACTTTTGAACATCCATTTTTAGACCTTCCCAGAAAAAAAATTCCTTCTTGATCCTATGGAAAGTTTTCAAGAACATTGAATGTCCTCCTATAGGAGAACTGTGCAATTCCAAAAGGACATTTTGTTTGTGTTGGGAATTCTTAAATATGGGCGATCACAATACCATAGGAAATCATTCTTCCATACAAATTTATATAATGCACCCGGGTCCTCTTGTAGTTGTTGTATGATATTGAATACCTCTTGATCTTGCTTGTATTATATCCTTTCTTATTCCACCCAATCATATTATAGAATAGAAATAACACATAGTGAACCATCTATTTCTTCTTCTTTCCTTGAAAGTGTATCTTCCACAATATGATGTTTTCCTTTCTTATAGATAATTTCAAAGACATAACCTAGCATCTTTGTAACCCTTTTTTGTTTCTCTTCTGATGATAATCATTTTGCCAAGAATTACTTCAAACTATCATGGTCTATTTTTAATTTGAAGTGTCTTCCTATTAGGTAAGGGCGTTATTTTTTAACTGCATGTAATATGGCCAACATTTATTTTTCATAAATGGGTTTGAGTAAGTTTTTTCCTTTAAGTTGAATTCTTTCAAATGAAAGGGGCCTTCCTTATTGCATTAACATTACACCAATTTCATGGTTCGAGGAATCACACTCCAAAATAAATGTTTTTGTGAAGTCATTTGTGGATAGGATAGGATTTGTAGACATATCCTCCTTAAGTTTTTCAAAATATTTGGTTGCTTCTTGAGTCTAAGAAAATGCTTCGTTATTTAATAATTTTATTAGAGGTGTTGCTATTTGACCATAGTTCTTGAAAAACTTACAATAATACCCTATGAATCCTAAGAATCCTCTAAGTTTCTTCAAGGTTTTGGGAATTGCCCATTCCCTCATAGATTTAATTTTTTTAAGGTCCACTTTTACACCTTCATGAGATACGATATGACCAAAATATTCCAATTCGTAAACCCCAAAGGCACACTTGGAAGGATTTAAATAAAATAAAAAATTCTTCCAAAAGTTGTAATACTTTGTCAACATGTTGTACATTCTCTTCCGAAGATTTTCTATAGATTAGTATGTCATAAAAAAATACTAACAAATATTTTTTATGGAACGGTTTGAAAATAGAATTCATCAATATTTGAAATGTTGAAGGTGCATTAGTAAGTCCAAATGGAATAACCAAAATTGTATACATTCATGTTCTAAAAGTTGTTTTGGGAATTTCTTCCTGCCTCATTTTGATTTGATGATATCTTGAATGAAGATCCAACTTATTAAAGAAAATTTCTCCATGTAACTCATCTAATAATTCATCAATGACAAGAATAAGAAAATCATATTTGATGGTCATTTGGTTGAGTTGTATATAATATGGACATATATTCCATGAACCACCCTTCTTCGTAACCATCACTAGTGGTGAGGATAAATAACTTTCGCTAGTCTGAATGATGCACACATCTATAATTTATTGGTTCATGTGCTCAATATTGCTCTTATGTGCATATGGATACCTATAAGGCCTAATGTTGGGTGGTACACTTCCTGGTTGAAAATGAATAGCATGGTAATGATCTTGAGAAGGAGTAAGACCCTTAGGAATATGTCCAAATAACTTGGAATTGTTGTTGATAGCTATTTGGATATCCATGAGAGTAGAGGATATATATGTTTGAACATATAGTGAGCATAATTATGAAATTACACCACAATGTCCCTTTTAGATTAATTTTGTCATGCTATTAGATTTTATCACCTTAGAGGGTTTCCCTTGGATACCTCTAAGCTCAATTTCCTTTATTTTTGAGGATAATCTCATGAAGATATCTTGAAAACTAAGGGCTATTGTTCCCAATGATTGTAACCATTGGACCCCTAATACAACATCAACAGTGTTGGCCCTTGACCAAGTTTTGAGGATCCTTGGTCATGTTTGACCTATTTTTGGGACTTCGACAGGCTGTCAAAGGCAGATCCTAGGATGAAGTAGAGATCATGGGATCTCGGCCCTCTTTTAGGGATTTTTTGGATTTGGGATTATGTAACGTATATGGGGATGTCGGCCCATGGGTTTACCCATGTTTAGGCTCGATTTTTTAATGTATAAATATATGCTAGGAAATGTAGCGAGTATGAATGGCTAAGTGTGAATGACAAGTCAGTTGTAAGTGGTGTTGAGTGCAAGTAACAATTGTAAGTGCTTTGTGTATGTTTGCAAGGCTGAGTGCAAGTGGTTGTAAGGAATGTATGTAGGCTTTGTGTTGTAACCTATCTTGGGGAAGGAGGATCTAGCGAAGAGTGCGTAGATCCCCTGTCCTCTATGAAGTTGATCTGAAGGCTCTGTGCATGTAATAAGATTGAAGAAAGCTAATAAATAAGACGACGAGTTGGTGGACGTAGCCCCAGGGTGGGGGTGAACCATGTACATCCTGTGTTGTGAATGCTTTTTGCGATATATTGATGTATTTATGTATTTACTTGCTTAGTTCTTTGATATAGATGAATGATAAGTAGATATGTTGTTTCTTTGTGATTAATAGTGAGAGTAAATGATGGATATGACCTATGTGAATGTGTTTAGTGCTTGAATCTCCTAGATGTTAGATCTGGTTGAATACTACGATGCTCTGTAATTAGGGTTTTACCTGTGAAGTAGATACTAGTTAAACAATGATGAAATATATTGACAAGTGATGTCGGACGATCCATCCTCTCCAAGTGTGTATGTCGGACGATCTCCTGGATGAATATTAATATATCCCAGATAAAGAAGAAGTATTACCCATTCACCCTACGAAGGAATCTCAACAACACGAAGTTACTATGCCAAAAGAAGACAAGAATCAGAATGGAAAGAGGAATAATGAGACAAAGATCACCGAGAAAAAGGATAGAAAACTCAGTAAGAAGAGAGAAAAGATCGAAAAGTTACAGAAGGGTCCAGAGGGAACTTCGAAAAGGGAAAATTTGCAAAACAGGAACTTCGTCATGATATTAGAATAGTGTCACATGGCACTTCATCATGGCGAAGAAATATAGCCATTGGAAACAATATAACTGTTAGACCGATGCCACAAATGGTTAGAAAAAGATTTATGGCCAAGGAGCTCACCATCAAACCATTGGGACTACGCCAAAATGGGAAGAACTGAATTAATGAAGGCTTCTTTCCCGTTGGAGAGATTTGTTACCTAGTTGTCTACTTATTCCGTCGACTGTTGCACTGAGAACACTTTTGTGAATTGTATGAGAGAGAAGTCATTGCTACTTCTCTGTGATTATTAATATTGACACCAGTTCTATTTTTTACGTATTCATTCATCCATCCTCTCCAAGCGTGTATGTCAGGCGATCTTAGCGCCGCGGAGAAAATTGTCGAATAAGTTCTCATCGATCTCATGGCGGAGAAAGTAATGTCTAGAAGTATTCAAGTGTCATTGATGAGAGGAGTGCAAACCTCTCCATCGACTGATCGCAGATCCGAGCCATCCCGAGTCATCACAAAAAAGAGAACGAAGCACATAGATGACCTAGAAAATGCGAAGCTGATCCCGACCATATTTCCCTACTACATCCCGCCTCTAGCCAACGTGGTGAGTTGTGATAGTGTACCGAGAGGTTATGCGTACACCATGGTTATTATGTACCTCCTGAAGGGGATAGGTGCAATTCGGGCACAACAGGACAAGATCACAGCGTTGAATTTCAACGACTTCAACTTAGGGGACCGCAAGAATCATAGTACGCTCACCCCATATAAATACTTGACCAGGATGAAGGGGAAGAACTTGAAAATAATCCCCCAGCCATGGACAATGAACCTTGCGCAGTCCACCCTATTGAATGTAATGAAAATCGCACACTTTGGAAGGCACCAAGAAGTTAACACATGTGTCAGGTTCCTACTTTCATGTTACCATGGTGGCTACTTATGGCTAGACCATCGTATCATAGTCGATCCAACGTTGATCCATAGGATCACCAAATTGAGTATGCAAGGACCCCACCCGAAGGATTTCTATCTAGGGAAAGCCACAGATCACGCATTAGCACAGAAGATCAAGGATACCTATGACGATGTTGAGAAGGGGATGTGAGGCTACAAGGTAGCCTCCATATATAATGGTGCAGTGTGCCTAGCATGTCAGTTAATTGTAGGGAATCTTGTAAGAAATAACAGACCCACACAGGTCGTAGGATTTGTTGTTGACCTCGCGAGGAAATGTGTGGAAGGCATACATATGAACTAGGTGAAGTACCTAGTTAATAAGATAGAATTAGACTATCGTGAAGCACATGATTAGGTCTATGAGTTCCACTTTAGCTGGCTCCTGATCCTCATCATGTTTGTTGCTTGGGATATTCCAGAAGGTGCGACCTTCCTGGACATTGAACCGTTCGAGCCACTCACTGCGAAGTTCACCATGCTATGGTACTCGAGCGACATGGGAAAACACTAGCAGT
This sequence comes from Picea sitchensis, assembly GCA_010110895.2. Lineage (NCBI taxonomy): Eukaryota > Viridiplantae > Streptophyta > Pinopsida > Pinales > Pinaceae > Picea > Picea sitchensis. The sequence goes on along the minus strand of SNQJ01S0018977.1, from coordinate 147,659 downwards.
TGAATGTTGTCTTTCACACATACTACCTCCAGCTAAAGAGGGATATCGAAGTTGAACCTCACATGACATCGAACACCCTAAATCACTTCCGATCCCTCATGAAGTTCTGTGAAGATCGACACTTCATCTATATTACTGCACGAGCAGATGAACATAAGGAGGAGCTTCAATCGTACTACAATATCACTGAAGAGGACCTCGAGGACATAACTAAGGAATGCTCAGTCGACTTCCTTATCCCCAATGACCTTGCAGAGATGTCTGATCCTGAACTTGACAACCCGGAGGCCCCTCACATAGAATATGACACACCTAGAACCAACAGAAGGAAGAAAACCAAAGATGTCCAAGACTTAAGAAGTTCCTCAGAAAATACTGCTTCAACATCACCTGACTGAGGGGGTGATGAAGAGGTAGAAGACATCAATGGAAAATAAGATGAGAAGAAGCAAGGCGACATAACACCACCCAGAGATGAGGCTGATACTTTGAAAAAGAGGAAGGTTTCTCCCTCGAAACACTCTTCCTGGAAGAAATCCAAAGCCACAGTGACTAAGATGAAGACTTTTCTCACTGTCGACGAATTTGACTTCATCATCGCAGTTGTAAACGACACCTCACAGGAAATATTGTAGAAAAAAGAAGCCAAGAAGGAGGAGATGTACAACATAATTGAGGTCGAGCTCCGACGAGTACAACAGGCCCTTCAGTCCAGTTTCACAGTGTCCATTGTGCCCCTGCCATCGGGAGAACCAGAATTAAGAGATGAGCCAGCCCAACTTCGACGACTAGCTAATGAGACCGAAGCTCACCTTCATCACGCACAAGAAGAAACAAAAAAATCCCCCCAGGCCTTGAAGGAAGCGCAAGAAGTAATAGTGTAACAATGTCGATTTGCAGAGTAGGAGAAGGTTTCCATCCAGATAAAGTTTGAAGAGGAGAAATCACATATTCAACAGGAAAAAGAGCAATTCCTCACAAAGAAACTTGAAGTGCAAGAAGCAGTCAATAGAGAAATTCGCTCTGTGATAGGCTCAGAGCCAAAGGCAGAAGACTAAGTCTGGCATCAAGTATACCAGCTCACAGAAGCTATCCAATAGCTACAACAAAGAATAGCATACTTAGAGCTCCTCACAGTGCCCGACACTCTGCAGGATGTGAGGTATCTAAGGGAAGCAATTGCTCGAGGCGTAGTTGAAAGAATCAAGGGCCTTGCCTTGGAATGTAAAAAAATGAGTGATCACATTGCCCATATGTATGAGAGACTCACTTAGAATCTAGAACTGAAGACACTGGAGTCATAGATTCAAGAGGCGAAGTATCAAGTAGAAACCATACAGGCGCAGTTGAAGCCCCTGTCAGTTGTTGAAAGAATGAAGTGATCGCAAGAGCAGCGCACTACTCAACAACAGGTCCACGCCATTCATAGAAAATTCATGGAAGTGTCTCAGAGGCTCCAACCTATACAGGATGAGTCTTGCCAATTGTTCATAGAAATTGAAGGCCGAGGAGCAGAACTAGAACAAGTCATCACTGCATCATAACAACGCCTAGAGGGACCTGTCAACGAAGTTGTTATCCAAGAGTTTGTTGAACAGGAGGTCATGGAACAACAACAAGTCGAAGAATCTCGAGCCAAGCTTGAGGCTTTTGAGGCAGAATTATCCAAATCAGAGTGACTCGGGACGAGTCACAGGTGAGTGTTGGGGGCATGTTGGCCCTTGACCAAGTTTTGAGAATTCTTGGTCATGTTTGACCTATTTTTGGGACTTCGACAGGCTGTCGAAGGTGGAGCACAATACGAAGCGGAGATCACGGGATCTCATCCCACTTTTAGGGAGTTTTGGGATTTGGGAGTATGTAATGGGTATGGGGATGTCGGCCCATGGGTTTACCCATGTTTAGGCCCGATTTTGTAATGTATAAATAGATGCTAGGAAATGCAGTGAGTATGAATGGCTAAGTGTGAATGACAAGTTAGTTGTAAGTGGTTCTAAGTGCAATTAATAGTTGTAAGTGCTTTGTGTATGTTTGCAAGGCTGAGTGCAAGTGGCTGTAAGGACTGTATGTAGGCTTTGTTTTGTAACCTAGCTTGGGGAAGGAGGATCTAGAGAAGAGTGCACAGATCTCCTGTCCTCTACGAAGTTAATCTGAAGGCTCTATGCATGTAAGAAGATTGAAGAAAGCTAATAAAGAAGATAAAGAGTTGGTGGACGTAGCCCCAGGGTGGGGGTGAACCACGTACATCATGTGTTGTGAATGCTTTGTGCGATGTATTTATGTATTTACTTGCTTAGTGATTTGATATAGATGAATGTTAAGTAGATATTTTGTTGCTTTGTGATTAATAGTGAGATTAAATGATGGATCTGACCTGTGTGAATGTGCTTAGTACTTGAATCTGCTAGATGCTAGATCTTGTTGAATACTGCGATGCTCTAGAATTAGGGTTTTACCTGCGAAGTAGATATTGGTTAAACATTGATGAACTATATTGCTAATTGCTTTGTCAAGGTGTTAAAATCACATATCTTTGTCCCAAATAAGGTTCCAGACACTGGAGTCCTGCAACCACCCCTGCCTCTTCCTCGGGTGAGACTTCATCTGCTTTGTAGGTGTTGCTGAAAGGATCGGTAGTTAGGGTTTTGTTGGTGTGATGTTGTAGCGTTGAACCCTGGGTCTGCCCCTGTGCCAACAAACACCAACCATTTGGATGGAATTCATGGGAATATCCAATAAATACTTTTGGGACCATATTGAGCTTAATAATATGGCACTTCCTAGAATAATTTATGGTACCTCCATCCACAATCATTACTTGAAACTCTAGTGTTGGAAATACAAACCAATTAAAATATTTTGCTAATTTGTAATTGATGAAGTTATGGGTACTACCATAATCAGTCAACACCGTTACCTTTTCCTTTTTGATGTATCCTTGTATATTGAGGGTTTATGGAGTATTGATGTCAACCAATGCATGACAAGATATCATTGGACTAGTCTCTTTTAGATCTAGATATTGTGATGGTTCCAATTCTTTATATTATTCCTTTTCATAGTCTATGTAGAATAATTTATTCTCACCGCATTTATGCCCCTTACTATACTTTCTATCACAATTTAAACATAGCCCCTTTTCTCTTATTTCGTCCATTTTTTGAGATGTCAACCTTGTTGGTTGAGTGAGGTTAGGAGAGGGAACATGGTGTTCTCTATAGTTTCTAGTGGCCACCCTGCTAGCAACAATATTTTTGTTTTCCACGTTCCTTGAAATAATGAAATCTCTCTATAGATATTAGGTTTGAAAAGACACACCTCGTGTTGAATTTTCTCCTGTAAAGTGCCTATAAAGAGATGTAACAAATTATCCTCGGGAATTTTCTTTACCCTGAGACTATGATTTTGGAATTTTTTAATGTCTCTGTAATTTTTCCTTTTTGTAGAAGATTTATCAATTGTCTAAATAATGTATTTCTCTTAATATCCCCATAATTTGATATCAACTCATCCATAAAAATGGACCAAGAGATAATAGAATTATTTTTTCTTTCACAAAGCCATTGATACCAAACAAATTGATCACTTTATTAATACAAGGATGCAATAGGTACCTTTTGTAATATTAGAACTTGGTGTAGATCAAAGTATTGCTCCATCTATAATATCCATGTTATAGTATCTTTACCATCAAGCTTCCTCATTCCTCATATCGATCTTTGGAATGAAGTAGTTCCTTTGTGCTGCATTGAAACCTCGATGATGTGGATATTGAAGTAATAAATAATCATGATTATGGAACTCAATCTTTATTTCTTATATGTTTTCATGATTTCCTTGCATCTTGTTATCTCCTTTAGAGAGTCTCTCATCTAGGGTGTGTAATAACATGTCATACATGGAATTTTTCAATTATTCCATCTTCTTTTACACATGTTCCCAATTTTCATTCATATTTCTTTCCATTTGATACATATTTTTATCCATCTTATTTTCCATATGTACACTATTTTCATTCATCCTCTTTTCCATATGTTCTTGATTTCCATTCATCTTGTTTTCCACCTTTTCAATTTGGTGAATTTTTTTATCTTTTTCTTCTTGAATCATGGTTGATATTTCTAGAGGTTTATTTGGTGAATTAAATTTTGGAGGAACCTTTGGTGCCATGTGAGAAAACAATAATTCACCTCTTTTTCACAAATTTTGAATCACCAAAAATAAATCTTCCAATTAAAAGTTATTCCAATTGTAAGTTATGTACCTTTCAAACCCTAATTTGGAGTATGTTTGGATGGATGACCTTTTTCCTGATATACCTCTGAACTTTGAACCCTTATGAGACTAAAATTTTGGCATGTATTACTTTTATATGACTTCTTAAACTCCTAAAAATTTCACAGTTTGAACCTTCATTGATAAAACATTATAGAAAAAATACCAAAATGTCTTGTTTAAGACTAATTTCAGGATTAGTCACAAACCCTAACTTCCACAGAATATATGCCCCCAACCTAAAATTTGTATTATAATAATAGTCCACTTCAAGGGGGAAACCTCATTTTACAATATATTCAATGTACAAGATGATATAACATGCCTTTAAACTAGGTCTTTGTGGTATACACATACACACACACACACACACACACACACATATATATGAGACAAAGAGTACAATTATAATGACATGGTATAATGAAGGGTTCTACCCTACATACAAATAATAATTCAATATCTAGGGCTTAATAAGGGGTTTTATTATTCAATAATAGAAAATATTATTAAATTAACAATCAAATTACAATTGTTACTTATCGTCAACTATATTGGTCTTGAATTCTTTTAAATAACAAATCATCTTAGGACGAGACCCCAAATGATTTAGAAAAGAACATAATAATGTTTTTATATTTCTATATATTTCATATGAACCATCAAATGTCCAATTTGATGGAAATTTGAAGAAATTATCCTCACTATTATTCTCTGAATGATATTGACCTTCATCTATAAACAATAGGTTTGTTTTTTTATATCTATCTCCATACTAGATCAATATATATTCCAAGTGTTTCTTGTAAATGTGTAGTACTCCCCCAAATATATGCATACATTGGTGAACAATACAAATCATGTATGGATTATTAGCGGCGCCAAATAAATATGAATTTTGCATCCTTCAACCAATCAAATTTTCTCATGAAACGTTTTATTTCCATGCAATCTAAATGTGAAAACCACATGGAAATGTTAAAATTCTCTTGTGAAACATTGATAACTTCAAGATTAAGCATTTGTGTTAAAAAAGGTAACAATCATGCACCAAATTAAGTTGTGTGTACTCTGGTATTTTTCCAGTAAATTATAGAATTCCAAGAAACAATCCCTCTACTCCTAATACCAATAACTCCTTTTGAGCTAAAGTTTGGAATGCATACAAAAACCATGACTACTTTGGAACTTCAAACAACAATCCCTCTACTCCAAATACCAATAATTTCTTTTGAATTGGAGTTTGGATTTCATAACTAAGCCATTAAATTAAATAATGTGTTCATCATGAATACATAATTAAAGTAAAGTGTTACCAAAGATGATGAATACATAACAAAAATAAAAATGAAAAAAAAAACATATATAAATCATACAATATTCATAGTTAATTAATGTAATAAGTATGTAATCAATATAAATAAAAATTTCTTCAATAAATATAGTGAGAAAATCAACAGTGACAATAATTGAAAACTTGAAATGATTAATACAAAACTACAAGAAACACAATTTTTTGCATGATTGTTATCATTTTTATGCAGGGATGTTTATTCTTGATTTTATCATTCAACTATGACACTATATTCATGGAGAATATCTCTAACATCAAATTTTGAATTCAACCATGACACTATCTCCATGGAGAATATCTCTAACATCAAATTTTGAATCTATTTTGTTGTGAACCTTCTAGAGTCCAAATATCAGATTACTCTCATATTTAGAGGATGGATTGTGAGACTTCTATGCAATACAATTTTCAGATGGTTTCTATTCAAATTCATCCCTAAAATCATCCCATACTATTTTCAATCTTTTGACATATTCATAATACTACATTTTATCAACAAACCATATATTTAATTTCTTCTCAAGTTTTTTATTTGAACCAATAAATTTCGTAAATAAATCCTACCCATGAATTCCACTTTTGGATGACTTCCACTTTTAGTTGGCCAGATTCCACCTTTGAAATTTTTAAAATGCAATTCCAAGAAATTTAATTTAAAATGCAATTCCAAGAAATTTAATGTATATAGTTGTTCTTGATACAATTTTTAATTATATTTAAATCCATTTCCTTGGTCAACAATTTTAGATTCTTCTTTCCCTTTTGGGAGGCTTTTGACAACATAAAAAATCTTCCAATTATATTATCAATTACTCGTTCTTATGTGAATCTACACAAATAAAGTGTTTAATGTGTCATATATTACATAACATTTTTTTACATATAGTTTTGAAGGACTAAGGAAAGAACCATTATGTTTTTTACCTATTACTCATTTGGTAATGGTGGATTGGAAATCAACCACATGATAGTTAGTGGGTCTCAATCCTCTGACTTCCATGCTAGATTGGACTCTTTAAAGAATGGTTTTTGTTAAATATTTTCATCAATAAAAAGTTGACACACTTACTCATATTGAGAGGGGAGGAGGGTGAATCAATATAAAACTTCTTTTTATTTTTCTTATTGTATTACACTTATCAATTTATTACTTTACAAATAATAATAAACATACAATGTACAATATTTAAATATTTAATGTGGAAACCCAAATGGGAGAAAAACACATAAATATTTTATTAAAATACATCCACAGGAAAAAACCTGTTACAAACACAAATATGTTACAATGTTTACATACACCAACCTGAAAGAGACACCAATCCCTTCACCTGAGAACCAACTTAGTAACACCTATAGGCACCAACTTAGAATTACAATATTTTTAGGCACCCACCTGTTAGAGACACCAATATCCTTAGTTGAGAACCAACTCAACAACACATGTAGGAACCAACCCACACCAACCCACAACTGCAATACTTGTAGGAAGCAACTTGCAGGAGACACCAGTATTCAAATCTTCTGTCTAGATTAGTTTCTTCTTAAACTATCATCTGTAAAACACTTCATGCTTCCATATGCATAACAAATATTATGTTATTTCTCCACCTATTTACAATCAACTAGACATCAGAAGTTCCTTGATTGACCTCACACCTCCCTACCACCCTTATACCATTACATTTCACTTCCTTCCATTCCCGCAAGCCTCAGACCCTCAAATTATCTTCCACACTAACAACTAACTCACTCTCACATCCTCATCCATCCACATTTAATTGGATTTGGGAATCATTATTTATACATCAAGCCTGTACATCAAAGGATTTGTCCACATATCAAAAAATCATGTTCATGAGGTCAACTCTAAAGTTTTTGAATCTTCCTCAAAACTAGGATGAAAAAATCCTTTAAAACTAGTACAAACTCCTCCCATTTTCACACGTTATGTTCATAGGTCACCACAGAAACCCTCAATGCTCAACAACCATCCAATGGGTCCATAATTAATCAACGATTGCCGATATGTTCACTGACCATTATAACACACAAAAAAACTTCAACACTCAACAATTTGTCTAATCATTCCTTGATTAGATATCGACCTTTGATTAATCTAGTTCCTCGAAAATTGAGACCACCAGGCTTACTAAGTCACCAACCCACCTGACCCTCAGTTATTTTCAAGGATGCATTCACACTCTGATCTGGTATATTGGGCCATCAAGAATCAGGATCACTGAGACTACTGACACTGCTTGAATACTTTTCTACATTCTGTATCCTGGCTACCGGGACCACCAGGTCATCAAGGTATCGACCTACCAAGCCCTTGGGAATTTAGCACTACAATTCTCCTTCGATCTTCTGATATCCGATATAATTCATCAAACACCATGTTGACGTTGCATATGGCATGCCCTAACATGTGTTACTTACATGGCTACTTTCCATGGCACTGATGTGGCATCAATCATTGAACCATTGGGCACCGGATCCTTAGGAATTCAACACCCACTTTCACTCCTTTACTATGATCTTGTATATCAGACTATCGGGCCACCAGGTTCACCAAGTCATTGGCCCATTGGTCCCTTAAAAATTTATCCACCACACATTCAAGCACTCACTCCAATTGGTATATGATATCCCGATATGATTTATTCTCAAGATCAATGGTCAAGATCTATTGGCCTCCTAGATCCAATGACTAGGATCTATCCTAGGTTCAATGATGCATAGTAAGGTACACGTTCCAACCAGCACCTTAATACACATGGAACTCATGTGGTACTAACATGGCTCTGACATGGTGGTTGGCATGGCTCTAATGTGGCATTGGCCATTGGGAACTCCTCTCACAAGTTTCCACATGAATTCAATCATTCACTCTGATTCAGTTAACCATTGTGCCACCAAATGATCGACCAACTCGGGCACTAGGGCATCGGTCCCTCTAGGGTATCGACCCACCCAACCCCCAAGACTTCAACACTGCCCTTTCACTCTTTTACTCTAGTATGTCGATATCCAATAAGTTGGGCCCCATGACTAAAAGGTAACTCTTTGCTCAGAGTTCCATAACTTTCCCATTCACATTCAAACCATGTAACAGTGTCTTTGCAATATAAAAATTTTGAACGTTATTTTATCTATGCATGTGGGATAAGTTGACCATGTGACTCAAATCCTTTAACATTGTTTCTAAATTATTTCTCTTCTAGATTCCTTAGATCTCGTTCCTCCATTTATCTTTAACAAGGTCATATTGTCCAGCTTCCATTTTCCATTTCTCTTCAAACCCGTGCAAACAAAATTCATTTTGGTCGACTATTCTCGCACAATTATCTTTCCTTTCCATTTTCTTGTATTCATATCTCTATAAAATATTCTTGCAACTTGGAATCCCTCCAACTTCTCTGCTTCCTCTGTCTAGATCAATTCACAAAATGGACACTTCCTTAATCTTCTCTTTGGCCTTAGCAGTATCCCCCTATCTTTGACATCAATGACAACCCTATTTCCAACAATATCCCCTTTTGTCATTGATGGAAACCCTTAGTCAATCTCCCAATGTATGTAAAAAGGGACTCTCTCCCCCTTACACTCTACTCTTTATTCTCTACTCTACAACCAACAACCTTCTATCTTTCTACAAATCCCCTTGAGCTTGTTCTTCTCTTTAAGTGCTTCAGTGTTTGATTGCCATGGGTACCACTCTTAGTTTCTAGTTGAGATACTCGAATGTTTCTCTAGGAAGAGGTTTTGTAAAGATATAAGCAATATATTCCTTTATACCAATATATTCCAACTTGACATTTTGTTTTTTGATCTGCTCTCTTAAGAAATGATATTTGATTGGAATGTGCTTTGTCTTCAAACGCATAACATGATTTTTTGAAATATTTATTGCACTAGTATTGTCACACATAATTGATATTGGTTGATTATACTCTACCTTATTGTACTTTAATGTTTGTTTCATCTACAAAATGTGTGTACAACATGATACTACTACAATGTATTTTTCTTTTGTTGTGGATAGAGAAATTGATGATTACTTCTTGTTAAACCAAGACACTAAGCTATTTCCAAGAAATAATGCTCCACTACCGATGCTCTTTCTATAATATACTTTTCCTACCCAATCTAAATTTGTGTAAGTTGTCAGAGTAAAGTATTTATCTGTGGAATACCATAAACCAAAATCCAAATATCCTTTTATATAACTAAGGATCCTTTTTACTTCCTTGACATGTGTTTCCTTTGGAGCATCTTTGGAGCATATTGAAACCTTCCAACTAACCCAAGTTCCTTCATAATATATGTCCTTGAGGATGTAAAATATAGTAGGCTACCCATCATTGATCTATACCGAGTTTGATTTTCTTCCTTTGATTTATCCTCTTTGCTCAATTTACAACCAGTGACCATGGGTGTGTTGATAGGTTTACAATATTCCATTTCAAACTTCTTCAAAATCTCGTTGATATATTTGGTCTGAGAAATTAATATGCCTTTGCTGGTTTGAGAAATCTGCAACTCTAGAAAGAATGTCAGTTCTCAAGCATGGACATCTCAATTTTCTCTTTGTGTTTCTTCAGCAAAATTTTGGCTCATTCTATCAGCATTACTTCCAAAAATGATATCATCGACATAAACCACAATGATTAACATATATTCATTATCTATTTTGATGTAAATATTTCTATCTGTAACTCCTCTTTTGAAACCTTGTTGTCATAAGTACTTATCGAGTCTTGAATACCATGCTCTGAGAGATTGATTTAATCCATAAAGCTCTTTCTTCAATATTCAAACATAATTTTCATTTTTTGTTAGTAAAAATCCTTTTGGTTGTTCAATGTACACTTTTTCCTCTAGATTTCCATTCATGAATGTTGACTTGAAATCCATCTGATACACCTTAAAATTATTGAAGCTTGCAAATGCCAAAAACATTATAATGGCTTCTAATCTTGCAACAAGAGCAAAGGTTTCTTCAAAGTCACTACCTTCAACTTGAGCAAACCCTTTACAGATTAATATTGCTTTATTTCTCACTACTTTTCCATATTCATCCAATTTGTTCCTAAAGACCCATTAGGTCCCAATCACATTCTTGTCTTTTGTTCTGGGTACAATTTCCCAGGTATCATTCTTCTTAATATGATTTAGTTCTTATTCCATAGAATTAAACTAATGTTGATCAACACTATCCTCTGCAAAACATTTAGGGTCTATTTTGGATAGGAAAGAGAGATTTACATGTTCATAAGTGCTTGCCAATTTTCTCCTAGTCTGTGTATTAACATTTTTATCACCAAGAATCAATTTTTCTAGATGATTCTTTTGCACAAACCTTGATGGGGTTTGTGTATCTTGGCATTGCGTTTCTTCTTCTTCTTCTTCTTCTTCTTCATTTTCTTCTTTTTCTTTGTTGTAATCCATTTCTTTAGTTTGCAGTTTGTTCTTGTGAGGTTTTTATTTATCTTTTCTAACGTTTATGCTTTCTACAATCTTATGTAGTATTTTGTTGTAACATCTATATGCTTTGATTCTTGATGAATAACCAAGGAAAATTCCTTCATTTATTCTTGAATCAAAATTGCTTAGATCCTCATCATCTCTTTTGATATAACACATGCTTCCAAATATTCTAAAAGTTTTATAGACATTGGTTGGACTTTCCATAATTCATAGGGTGTGTTTATCACTGTTAGCTCTTATTCTCCCTCTATTTAGAATGTAAACTATGTTGTAAACTACTTCTCTCATAAAACTATTTGATACTTTTTATTCATTCAACATTGTCCTAACAATATCTTGTACATGTCTATTTTTTTCTTTCAACCACTCCATTTTGTTGAGGAGTTCTTGCATCTGAATAATGCTTTTTTATTCCATGAGCTTCATAGTATTCTTCAAATTCATTGGATGTAAACTCACCTCCATTGTCATATCTTAAACATTTGAATTCTAGTTCATTTTAATTTTCAACTAAGGCTTTAAAGGATGTAAACTTTTCAAATGCCTCAGATTTATTTATGAGAAAAGAAACCCAAGTCTTTCTTGTATAATCATAAATAAGCAACACAAAATAATTTTCTCCTTGTTAAGAACCAAACATCAATATAGCATAGAAAAACCTCAGGAAAAGTACTCAACGCCTTGAAAAAGAGATAATTTTAGATAATAAGCCTCTTCGAGGGGGCAACCTCCTTTTACCCCACTTAAATGTTCAAGTACAAGA
>SNQJ01S0018977.1:53853-125367 GCA_010110895.2 Picea sitchensis | reverse complement strand
TCTTTTGTGTGGTGTTATATGGGCGATCGGGACTCCTTGGGAAGCTGGTCGCGCAGCACCAGACCGTTCCAAGTCCTGTCAACCGACACCGATTTCTTCTCCCGTCCCTGCTCTTGTGCGCTGCCGAGCAGAATCGATGCCAAATCGTATGATCGTATGTCCGGTCATACAAAAATAAATAAAACTAATAGTCCTCTGCCCTTACCAGTACAATTTGCTGACCAGACTGTCAAATTTATTAATTGTCAATACATTGAATGACGTGAAGGCAGCAATAACAGGTGAAAGATATTAGCCAATCAAATGTTAGAAAAATATTTTTTTTTTTTATTAAAAATAATACGTATTTTGATTTCCTATGTTACAGATTTGAAATAAATCAAAAATCTATAGTCAACCCTAAACTAATAGCCAGTCAACCATGAACTCATGGCTATTAGTCCCTGGCCTTTGGCAGGGACTAATAATAGTGCTTTATGGCACATCAACATGAAGAAAATGAACTTTATAGTACAAAAATAAAGTATGAGTCTATTCATATTTTTAATATTTTAATATTTCCTTCTAGCTATAACCCACCAAGACATAGAAATTTATAGATTCCATTTCTACTTCATTTTTAATTGCAAGAGAATCAGTAGTTTGGTCAATATGTTGAAAGGAATCATAACAATTATTGGAGATGTGTCATATTCTTTGCATGTGGACTATGCCAAGTGAAAATCCCATAACTACAATAATCCATTTGGATGTGTTTTAGGCCAATGGTTTTTCAGTCGATTGTAATATAATCTCGGTTAAGGTATTAAGGTTGTAATCTGATTTAAGTTAACGAACTAGGGTTTTGGATGCTATGGAATACCTAAATTATGTATTATGAACAATTAAGTTACTATAATGAAGAATATAGAGGCGTGTCTCTAAGTTAGGTTGGTTTCTAGGTTAATGATTTGGTAAATCTTTATGTATTGCATGTGTGCCATTATTGTTATTAATATTTTGCTTAAGAATCTATATGCATTGCTTTACTTACATAGGCTTAAAACTTACAATTGGTATTCGAGTGAGGTTATTGGGTTTAGGGAGACACCTTTTTTACTAGGGTTTAGCTCGTTCTTGATAGAGAAAGTTTATCTTTGGTTTGTGATAACCTTGATTTTAGTGGGGGCTATATAGAAGTGATTCTTTGTTATGAGGAAAATATCTCTATGGAAAGGGGTAAACCACAACAAACGGAATGAATGCAAAAATCAACTATAATCTCAGGTATGCTATATAAACAAATATGCTAACAAGACAAGATAAAGATCCTACCTCATCTAGACGTTCGATGAAGTCCACCGTTGAGCACTTGACTCAAAGCAATACACATGCAACTTGTCCTCAACAAGCAAGAAACACACGCATATGGTGATAATATATAAATTTATCATATTCAATAGCATAATCCATCAGCATTCATAACAAATATTCTCATGGAACAACAATTCAAATATTTGCAAGATGTTAATTGGATGAGAAAAGAGGATTTCTATTAAAATGTAATCAGCAGAAGTGAATAAATTACAAAATTCCATGTTGGCACGGTTCAAAATCGAGAAACTAAGTCCCTTCCAGCTGGGCCTCCACCACTTCATTCCTCCACCAAAGGAAATCTCATATAAGAGAGACAATGAGGTTCTCAATCAAGTAGGGCAGAGCTTGGGGGTTGAGCAATGTGTTCAGACTTAAAAGGACAAAGGGATGCAGACTCAATATGAAGTGAATAATTTCTCCAGAGTAACTTTTCTCTCAAAGTTGAATTCTTCTCCTCTTCCATAGCTCGAATATGGCCCATTTATAGCCTTCAAATGGAACTGAAGGGTCAATTCAGAACATTTCCAGTATATGGAAGGTCAAGGATCATGGATCTTGTGACGTGACATGGAAACCCGAAACTATTTTTTTAATTTTGGGCACAAAACCCAATGTACAAGAGTTGTAGTGGTGCAACCTACATATACGCACGTTGTATAATAGTTAGGGCACGTACATGTGGAAAAATATTGTTTTTATCTCTGGGATTTGCAAAAAGGGACTTTGAGTTTGCATAGGGAAATGGAAAAAGGCCTTTTGAGCAACTTTGTATACGGTGAGGAAAATCTTGTTATAACAAATGCCCCCTAATGTGTGAGGTTATAGGAGTATATGTGATGGCCAAAATACATTATAATACCTAGAAGTGAAGTAATGGAGACTCAGCTAGATGAACTAGTTTCTCATGAGAATATTACAATTTGTATTAACTTCGCGCACATGGATGTCAGTTGGATTTATACTATAGATCCATGTGAAAATATACCAAACATTTGTTCATGGCCATGAGTAGGAAATACAAAGGTGGCTACATGCCAAAGGTTGTCATAGTCACGAACAAGACTCGGTAAAACCGGTCTCAAAATCAATCTGAAGATATTTGTATACAATGGAGTACAATATAATCCCCCATGATCATTGAAGTCACATAGGTACTAGTCCAATGGCAGATAGAAACAACTCAGTAAAGCTGCGACTACGAACTAATGTCTTCAAGTCTTCTACACGTTCCGCCAAAGGTGCAAGTATACATCATGTGAATAAAGAAGTTGAGGTCAAACACAATGAGGCTTTGTTTGATTATTAGTCATTAAGGTATATTGTTAACAAACATGAGACAACCTACCAATAATGAAAGTAGGTATCAAGGAACCAAGTACATTCTTACAAGTGTGAATAAAGGTGTCGGGGTCGAACACTTGAAGAATCCATTGATCAGGGGACATTGATGTATTCCCAATTGTCGATGGTGGGGGAACCTGCCACTAATGACTGCAAACCTCTAGGTACTCATAGGACTCTAGGTATCGTTTCCAGAATAGATGGACTGAATTCGATGGAAGGAGACCCACTGAAAGGAGAGAATTAAAGAATTTTTCATCATTCAACATGAGGTGCAAAGCATGATCTTGATGATTTGGAGGAAATCAAATGAAGAACATGTTCATGAACCAACGACCATGTGCATATTTCACATGTACCAGATGCAAGAGGGACACAAAAACGACCCTCTGAATAGAAACCAATAAGGAAAAATGCTGACAAAGGAGAGGAAACCACCAATAAGGATAATGGCATCTGAGTCACTGCACGTATCCCAATGTGTGAATATATTTATTTCTGTCGAACACAAGGGAAACCACCTAGTCATCTACCAAAGGTGAAATGTCGACTATTAGGTTAAAGGTTACCTACCAATGATGAAAGTAGGACCAGGGTGCACGATAGGACTATAGTTTCATGTAATTATGAGACACACTAAGGGTATGGCCGACATGAAAAGTCAAGAGTTATGAGGAATGGATGACATAGGTTGATAGACATCCTTTTAACAAGAGAATGAGACATATGGATGACTCTAGAAGCATAGAATCGATGATGAAACTTTGTGATGCAAGAGGCATCAACCAAACTCTCCATAGGGATTGGAAGAGTAACCAGTCGAGGGAGTAAACTCTATGTAATGAGCTCATCTTCCTAAGGTCATGCTAAACCAAACTTTTTGATGACAAGTGGACTAAAAACATTTGTTCTATGTTTAAAGGCGACATGACTACTGCCAATATAAGATAATATTATTTTCCCACCCATCCTTTTTTTGTTTTTTCATAGTCAAATAAATTTTATGATACAGAGGAGGAAACGAGGGTTGCAATAAAGAAACTAGTTCCAACAGTGGAACATACCTATGCTCAATGCAAGGAGTTGCATGTGGGAGATGGACACTTGGGGGAATGTTTCCTCTTGGAAATAGGGTGTCAAACTGCAAAGGATATAAACAAGGCTTTGCTTGGCTGGTGATGCAAATTGCTAAGGTGATAGGCTTATAATGAAAAAGAGGGAACCGACAATAGGATCAATACTGCAGGAAAGAGAATGAGATGCAATTACATCTTAACACCAAAAACTATCCTTTTTCATAATCTTAGTCTACTTGGTTTTAAAAAGGGGTAAACTTGCACCAAATATATGTCCTTTCAAATCCAATTTACGAGTGTGAAAGAGACAAGTTCAATCGACAATCTTTTCACTTTTTGAGAGAGTTGGAAAAGATCTTAAATCAAACTCGTTGGGAGTTTTCTAGGCGGCATGTCAATGGGGGGGCCAAGGCTCTCGTGCAAGATTTCTATGAAATGTTGGCAACTTATGAATAGCTAAGACTAGCTTGGGAAAACCCAGAGCTTTCCAAGTCGAGTAGGATAAAATACTTTCAGAGGTTACATTATCTACAATATATCTAAGAATGCCTCTTATCTGGAAGGGTGTAGAAAAAGGAATTTGATACCCCACAATACCATCCCAGTCAAAGGAAACCTCCCAAAGACTTAAAGGGAGAGTACTTGGAGAGCGTAAAACTCACCCTTGTTTAGAAGGTGTAGGACTAGAAATGTTAATGACATGGTCGAAAGATGTTCCACTCCTCAAACTAAGACTGGGGTTGGGTGAATATTGCATCAGCATGACTGTTGTGTCAATCAAACTAGAAATAGAATGTTGGGAAACCAATGATGACTTTGAACTTGAAGGGTTATCATACAAGGACTGCAATTCTTCCACTACAATAGTAGTAGGGCACAAGCGATTTAAATGGAATCCTTTTCAAAGAATACAAAGGAACTTGGGATTATGCACTATACGTCGAGGTTTCTCAATCATAGGAATGCCCCCAACTTCACTCACAATGGATAGAGACATGCTCTCTGCGTGACTGGCAGAGGTTGGTGGTTCATCCCCCACATGATGCATAGAGGTTGGAGATGTGATGTCATTATGACTTATGGCTACTAGAGTTGTGCCCCCAACACGACTTACAATGGCTGGTTCCTGGTCTTCACGGGCTTGACAACCAGTCAGTCAGATCCCCTCAGAGAGGTAATCCTTCATAAAGGTTGTGTGTTGTCCGACCATTATCTGACCCACGGTACCTGCAGAATAACCCCTACAAGTAACCTATGTGGTACCTATGTCAATAAACTAAGAAACCGCAATATAACTTATGTGCAGGCGAACAGTTGTGAGTTAGGTCTACCGTATGGGTAGGGTAAAAAATCTTGAAACCTTGACAGAACTGCCTCTCACAGAGGTAAAGGTACTAGCAAGATCCCCATATACGAATAGATCCCCATAAATATATCTGACGCTAAGAAGGTATTGGGGGGATATCCACTCAACCAACTTCATGTGACCTTGTGCTTAAATCTAGTGCAAGCAAAGCCTCATGAAATCACAAATTATACAATGGATTTCACCACACCCTTAGTTAGACACATATGTTGATTTAATATCCTTGGAGAAGTTTACTCACAAAATCTTATTACAAGACTCTAAATCCTAAGCTAGTTTGTGCACCCTAGAAAAAATAATCGTTTCTAATCAATTTCAAATTATCAGTGTTTATTTTAGTGGCCTTGCTTACTCAAAAAAAGTGCGGTTGTGAAACTAATGATGTTATGACTCAGCAAGTAAAATAAATGGATATGAATAAAATGCAAATTCCTAACTTCGATTCCCAATAGACGATAAGCTTTTCAAAATGCAATTTTCAATTTAGTTATGAAATTCCAAATAATATGCAATCTTTCTATACATGTACTAAGATCAATGATAAAGATCCAAAACATCAAATGGAAACAATACAAAATGCTTAATATTTTTGTATTTTCAATATAAAAGAATGAAAATACAAGGACTGAACATCATCTTGATATAATGATTCTACTATATGTAAACATAGACAAAACAAGTAGGATATCAAGAAGTAAACACCCAACCCAAGATGCAAGGAAAATCAATGAAAAATATGATGAGAAAGGAATTGCCCAAAATTTCAACCAAAGAAAGGTTTGTTATCATTCTACATGCACTTAACAGTCATAACATAGACCCAAGAAGACTCAACAACCATCACAACTTGCCCAACAAACATCAAACTTAGCAACCAAACAAAAAAGGATGATGTATGCAATTGTTCAGGAGAAAACTGCCTATGTATTCCTCTTGCAGAAGGACAACACGCATATGTACGTGATTGTCAGGAAAAAACCCATGTATATGTGTTAAAACACTGCCAGGCTAAGCATAAGGCCAAGAAACTGAGACTCAAAATGAAGAGAGGTTGTTATTCAATCAGACGACAAGAAACTCAGTATAAACGAGAGAAATCAAAGGAGAAAAACACTCCAAACCATGTAAAGAAGATTTAATCCGTAATATGGTCGTCAATTATGTTATGAGAAAAATCTCTCTATGGAAAGGGGTAAACCACAACAAACAGAATGATTGCAGAAATCAAATCTAATATTAGGTATACTATACAAAAAAATATTCTAACAAGACAATATAAAGAGACTACCTCGTCCAGACGTTCGATGAAGTCCACGGTTGAGCACTTGACTCAAAGTAATACACCTGTAACTTGTCCTCAAAAACCAAGAAACGCAAGCATATGGTGATAATATATAAAGTTATCACATTCAATAGCATAATCCATCAACATTCATAACAAATATGCCCAGGGAACAACAATTCAAATATTTTCAAGATGTTAATTGGATGATAAAAGAGTATTTCTATTAAAATGTAATTAACAAAAGTGAATAAATTGAAAACTTCCATGTCGGCACTGTTCGGAACCAAGAAACTAAGTCCCTTCTAGTTGGGCCTCCACCACTTCAATCCTCCACCAAAGGAAATCTCATATAAGAGAGACAATGAGGTTTTCAATAATGTAGGGAAGATCTTGGTGGCTGAACAATGTGCTCAGACTTAAAAGGACAAAGGGATGCAAACTCAATATGAAGTGAATACTTTCTCCAGAGTAACTTTTCTCTCAAAGTTGAATTCTTCTCCTCTTTTCCATAGCTCGGATATGGCCCATTTATATCCTTCAAATGGAACTGAAGGTTCGATTTGGAATGTTTCCAGTATATGGAAGGTCAAGGATCAAGGATCCCATGACGTGACATGGAAACTCGACACTATTTTTTAATTTTGGGCACAAAACTCGATGTACATGGGTTGTAGTGGTGCAACCTGCGTATACACATACTGTATAATAGTTAGGGCATGTACATGTGGAAAAATATTGTTTTTATCTCTGGGATTTGCAAAAAGGGACTTCAAGTCTGCATAGGGAAATGGGAAAAGGCCTTCTGAGAAAATTTTCATAGGGTGAGGCAAATATTGCTATAACATTCTTGTGTGAAAGAGAATGGTGAGTAGTTCTAGAATTGAAATTGAGAAATTTAATGGACAAATATTTGAGCTACGGAAGCTCAAGATGGAGAACCTTCTTGTATAAAAACAACAATGAATTGTTGTAGATCCTAGTTTTACTTATGACTATGACATTGGTATACTAGACGAAGCTGGATAGGAAGGCCAAGAGCATGATATAACTATGCATTTTATATTGAATATTACTTAATACCCTAGGATAAGTTATAGCCAAGGTGTTATGGGATACGTTAGGGACATTGTATCAGTCTAAGTCCCTAGTAAGCAAACTTTTCCTTCAAAAGAAACTATACCTCCTAATGATAAATGACTATGAATTTGTGACAGAGCATATCAATTCCTTAATACTATGGTAAGTAAATTGTTGTCTATTGATATTGAAAAAAATTAGGAAGATAAGTGCATTATTCTTCTATTTTATTTGTGATATTCATGGGATATCCTAGTTGTATCCATTAGGATTAACACAACCACATTAAAGCTTGGTGATATGGTTTCATCTCTATCATCAGAAGATATGAGGTAGAAAATCATGGATTTAGAAACACAGGATGTTGTATTTGTGAGAGATTTCCCTATAGATAGAAATTAGAATTAGCCTTAAAGTGGAAAATCTAAATCTATATGTAGATCTAAATCTCCAATACAATCTATAAGGAAACATTGAAAATAAAATGGTAAAACTAGGAATTATAAGAAATATTGTAGATCAAAAGGGAAGGCCTATTTAGAAGAAGGAGAGGATGTGTACTTGGTATCTACAAGTACACATTTAGATCGTGATGCATGGTTGATCGAATCCTGTGCATATTTTCACATGACTCATGTTTGACAACCAATTTTGGATTCAATTTTGACAAAAAACCTAACTGTAGAAGAAGTGTGCAATTGAGGAGCATCCATGTGGACAATGCGCAGTTGAGGCACATCCAAGAGGATAGTGCACAAAAAGAGGAATAAATCATAGGACTAAATAGAGAGAATAATAAAGCAAAGAATAAAGATGGAAAAGAAAGTGGATGAAAAAGAGGGATGACAACTTGATGTTCTAAAGATAGAAGGATGCACAAAAGCACCATGTAGATGGAAAAGTAGGTGAAAGAATCCTGAAAAACTAGTTAACTAGAGTAGTCATGCATTGTAATAGGGTTTTGAGGATGAACAAAGTAGGGTTTTAAGCCATAGATTTTATGTATAAATATGTAATGGGTTGGGAGAATAGGGGTTATGTTTTGGTTAGTTCCTCATTGTTGATCTCTCTTCTAGTCATTGTTATGGTTATGTTTTGTTCCATTGAATATATGAATCTATGTATGAATACTAAGGAGAGGATGCAGAGAGAGAGAGTGTATTGCACTATAGAGCGGCTATGCTAGGAGAAGAGAAATATATCCATGTTGTATCTTTGTAAGCACATTGCACAATCCTAAAGCATTTACCAAATGAATAATAAATAAACCAGTTGTTGTGGATGTAGCCCATAGTTGGTTGAACCACGTTAAATGTTGTGTTACATGTCTTTTGTCTGATTGTTTATGGAATTTGTCTAAATGCATATTAGAGTAGATTTGTCTTATTTGTAATCATGGCGCAATGGTTATGATTGTTACAATAACGAGTTTATGCAACAATGTGGAATATAATGGTAATATGAGCATGAGATCCACTAAGTAATAGAATAAAAGAACTTTCATAATAAATAAAACAAAACAAATAATTAAGAATGAACAGAATAATAACCTCCCATTCCCTCACCACTGTAGAAACCGGGTTCCTGCAGCTCCAATAGATACCTCGGGTGAGACTTCATCTATGCATGCATGTGATGTCGAAAGGGACGGTGTTTGAAGATTTTTTTTGGTCAAATGATAACTTGAACCTAGGGTCTTACACACACTGGACGCAATTCCAAAGAACTGGTATTCGAAATTGGGAATGCCCAGAGAGACAAAAAAATGGAACGAGCTGGTCTAGAGGTTCAAAGTCACATTTACATTTGAACATGAATCCACAAAAATAGATGTAGGGCTACACAATATTCAAACTAAGATCTTCTCAGAAGAAGGGTGATGGAGGTGGTACCACTATGTAGTGTGCACAGAGCCAATATAGATGTTTGTGAGTTATTGGAGTGCTACAATGTTGCTAAGGAAGAACATGATGAATAAGATCCCAATAATGTTCAAGTACCTTAAACAAAATGAGAATGGGAAGTAGAAGGGTGAGAGCTTGAGTCTGTCACATACACACAACCCATAAAAATGTGAAAGATAAACATTGGGATGATAGATCTAACCCAAATTTTGCATAGATAGGATATTATTGGAGTGATGAGACAATAGAGAAGATTGCAGACTTGCTGCGAGAATATCAGGACCTATTCCCAACTACATTCTTAGAGATGAAGGGGATAGCTAGGGACTTAGGCAAGATGAAGATTCCACTGAAACCAGGTGATAATCTAGTATGAAAAAGACCTTACAGGTTAAATCCAAAGTACAAAGAGAAGGTAAAATTCAAAATAGAGAGGATGTTGGATGCAAGAATCGTTGAACCTGTGGAGGAATCAGAGTAGATCATTCCAATGGTAGTGAAAGACAATAAGACATGAGGAATCAATATTTTCATGAATCTGAGGAAGTTGAATGATGCATGTTTACATGACCCATTTCCAACACCATTCACAGATGAGGTACTAGAAAACATAGGAGGCCAAGAAACTTACTCGTTCACAGATGTATTCTCGAGGTACCATAAGATAAAAATTGTGTAGGAAGACACGTACAAGAACATGTTCGCGACAAATTAGGGAAGTTATCAATATAAATTAATGCTCTAATTCACTTGTAGTGATTTCCATAGTTGCAGTAGCAATGTTCAAGGAATTTATTCATAAGTTCCTGGAAGTATACTTAGATGATTGGAATTTGTTCAGTGTACTGAAGAATCACATAGAAGTACTCAGTATGATGTTGGATAGGTGTATACAGTGTCACATTTTTCTCAACCTAAAGAAGTGTATTTTTTGTGCACCATTTGGAATTTTTTTGGGCCTATTATAGCACAATTTGTAGGTTGGTAAAATCCCGACCCAACCACAAAAAAAGTTCTACAACTTGGGAATTCTACACCCATTGTCACCTCAATGTAGGTCTCGCAGTTCAAGGGTGACTAGGTCACTCTAGGGAGGTGATCTCGGTGACCCTAGGGGGATTGAGATGGAGGTAGAGAGAAATGGAATTGAAGCCCATAGAGGTCAAATTATAATTGTAATAAAAGGTATGGAAATATGCCTTGCAAGTCAAGTATTTTCTTCCCCGTAGGTATAATACATCTCTAGCTGATTGTACCTTCCCGCGACACAAGAAAATACACTTTGCAATGATAGACATTAGTTGGATAAGAAAGTTAAGATTTTTGTCCCTAATTTGAAGCAATATAGATCAGTTTATATCATCAAATAAAACATCTAAAATCAACATATAAAGATCTATACTAGTTAGGTAAATCAACATCAAACTTAGAAATGAACATAGGCTAAAAAATGACACTTAAGAAGCTAGATAAGATTGTTGTTGTAAACATGTTCTTTCTGCAGAAAATTTCAGCCTTATGGCTGTAGCATTCAATGGCATGCAACAACAAAATCAACCATGAAAAGTTTCCAATAACTAGCCCAAACGATGCACCGTAGTTAGTAGAGTTAGTGTACAAAATTTAACAGCTGGTCTAGGGTTAGTTTAGGAGTTATGAGAGTGTTAATATCTAGGGTTATGCAGCCCTAATGGATTTAGGTTAAAGTTTTTAACAAAAATTATAGATTTTGGAGGGAGGGGATGCCCTAGTGGGGGGAAACTCCTCTCAATGAGGAAAATCAACTTCAAGTAAGAGAACTTTCAAAAGGTCAAAAATTATGTTTCCCAAGGCAATGATTTTATATCTCCAATGCAAAAGAGTATGACTAGTGCCTTTACTATTGGGTTAATTGAATCAAAAGGAGCTTAGAGAAGATACTTCCTTGGGGGTGTAATCCCTTTTACTTCCAAAGGGAAGTTTCTCTAGGCTAGGTTTTAGAATAAGATGGTGTATGCCCTTATACTTATCTTAGAAAACCCTTACAAAATCAAAGAGATAAAGAAAATAAAATGGTGAAGACTATGGTGGGGGTGTATTCCTTTATACTTCCCACTTATATCCTAGCATAATAATACTTGACTTGAAGAAAATGATAGCAAGAGAGTAAAAACCATACCAAGATCAAGATAAATGCTAAGACAATCGACCATAAGAGCTAGAAAAACTTCATCCAAGGATAGCGCTAGACTTCCATCAACCAGTCACCAATAGATATCCATTAACAAGTGCACATGAGATAGAAACATCCAAGAGGGCCGAAAATTTCTGTCCAAGTCTCTCACAAGAGGGAGAGTTATGCTTAAAAGGAGATCTTATGATCTTTATTTATACAAAACGTAGCTAACATAGTTTGCCCACATACTTTAGGGAAAAAAACAAGATTAGGGGTTAACAACCCTCATCTTTCCCCTTTTACAAAATAGTATTAAACAATTCCTTTAAAATTTCACTTTTGCAGAAATAAAACCCTAATTTAGAATGATGTCACCCCTTTAGGGGACGTTTTGGCATTAGGATCAAGTAATTGGTGTAGGAGGAGGGTGTCTAGACTTGCCAAATCCATGCGTCAAGCATCCAAATATATTCCTTCAAGATCAAGACCTCAAACCCCTAAAAAATTCCATATGACAAAGCATATCATCTCACCACCATGCCCTATCCCCCAACACATGATGTCATGCTAAAAAATAGGACGTTTTTCCCCTCCTGGGAAAATCGTTTGGAAAGTGATGGTTGGGCTATGTTGTCTAAGTCATCATCAAGGATTTCCATGTCTGATCTTTCTCATTCAGAATGCAGGCCCCTAACATCCAACCTGTGGGCTTGTAGCCCCATGGAATCCCAAGCTAGGCTTGTTCTCCCAAAATGGTCCACCAACTAGGTCCTACAAAGACAAATGAGCACACCCTCCAAGGATCTCAAGGCATACCATAATGATAAGTGAATATAATCAATAAATAAGCCATCTAAGCATGTGAATCAAATATCACTATATCAAACAATTAATAGCTCAAAGACACTATGTGACTTATCAATCTTGAATATGGGATGGTTGACGAGGTGTCATATTAGGTAGATCTTTCCCTAGGTTAAGGAGAGTTTCCAAGAGGTCCATTTCTAAGCCATGTAAAGTGGATGAATTGGTTGGGTTCAAGACTCAATGGGAATAGGGCTCATGCCATATAAGTGGTTGTAGTGTCTCATTCATGGGTTCCTTTGTAAAGGGTGTGTGGTACCTTCGTCTACAATGCACTTTTTCCAAGCCCATCAATTTCCTTTTATATTTATTTCTTTATTTTATTTCAAGATAGAATAAGGGGAGGTTGAAGGTCATTTCCCTGGCATGGTGACTGGGTGATGGAAATGTCACCCACAAACACCTAATGGAAATGAGAAGGTTGGCTCCCGATGAGACCCCCTTTCTCTCAACCATGCAACTAAGAGCCATTGCCCTAGTTTGGTGACTAGATGATGACAATTTCATACCACTAGATATCCATGGATGTGATAGGTCAGCTCGTGATGAGACCTCATATCCTTCAACTAACATTTTAAGCATTATTTATTATATTATAGGTCCCCTTTATTCAAAGATAAGTGTTTCATTGCTTTCTTGGGTGATCCCTGGGTGAAGCATCCGAAAGGTTTATATAAGTATTTTATCTTTACCCAACACCAAACCCTCTGCTCCTTTATCCCTTTCTTCCCATAGAATGAGGGATAACTCCTTCTTGGGTCAATATACCCTAAAATCCCAAGAGATACAAAAATTGAGGGGAATAATGATGGAAAGTCGTAAGTATGGTCGGGAATGATAGTATTGCTCATTAAGGAAGTTCCTAGTAGAAAACCCATCCCCAAGTAAAACCACTTACAAAGGCACAATTTCAACCACCAAGGTGAAGCAGGGGAAAAGGCATAATTTTCAAGCACATAACATGAAATCTAGAGAAATATAAGATACAACATGTTGATTTGGTGTTTTGATTGTTTTTCCAATGCCCAAAGCTCTTTTTCATATGGAAGTTATACACTTTATGATTTTATTTATCTCTTTTAAAAGGTATTATGAGGTTTTGTGCATCAATTCGCCATGGAACAACATGAGGTATGTGTAATCATTTATTTGTAATGATTTTATGTTAATTTATCTTCAATTGAGTGACCACAATCTCCTAATGTTTCTTGTTTGCTTGCATAGGCAAAAAACGTGATTCAGCCTTCCATCCAGTCCTTCATCCACTCCTTCTTCGAGTCCTCCATCCAGTCCTCCATCTGATCCTCGATCTGACACTCGGAGAGCAGTTCATTTGGTAGTTAGCATATCGATGAGCTTCTATGGGCGAATCAAAAACATGGGTTTTGTGCCTGCTCACGCCCTCTAGCTATGAAACTCATCGCATTCAGATTTGAGAAGTTGCATCAACCGCTATTTTGAGGGCACGAGGTTGTTGGAGGAGATGCGCTCATTGATAAACTTAATGAATTTATGTTTTTAGAGAGCTTCGATCCTTTCAGTGGTTGACCTCTCAATTTGTGTACAAACTCTATAAATACTTGTTGGTTTGTGCCACCAAAGACATGATTTTTATATATACATACATACATTATCTTGGGTTTTTCTGTAAAATCTATTTTTTTGATTAATATCAATGTCATGCTAATTATATGACTGCATTTTTACATTGAAGTAGTGCCACGACCATCTGGGGGACCCACCAATGGTCAGGGTAGCTTGCACATATCAGTGTATATTTGCATCTTTGTATTTTGGCTTTCATAACTTGCTAGTTTCAAGTTACTTGTTTAAATCGATCACTGTGTATGTCTTTTCTAACTTGCAGATCACGTTCTCGATTGTATATGTCTTATAGAGAATTTATAGTCATCCATAATTACTTGTTTATATTCTGATACTTAACACTTTGTTATGCAGGTTTCAATTTATTTGTTTATAAGTTGTTTAACTATGCCATCATGGCTCTTTTCTTTGTTTTATAAGTTGTAAATCACTTTACAGAATAGCCATTTAGACAATGTCCACTTCATTAAGTTATAATCCTTGAATACTATCTGTAGGTTTTCATAACTTGTTAATCCTATTTCTAGCATCAGTATGCTAGGATCAGAGTTGATTTTGAATTATGATTTTTAATTATATCCTAGTTATATTTTTGGGTTATGATTTTTAATTAGTACTAGTTATGAGTTTATACGCTTTCATGAATTATCAATTATGTACAAAGCATTTTCCAGTATTAGTGTGATAGAACAAGTGATTGATTTTGAATCTCTTATGCACAATGTTTGTAGACCATATGGATTATAAGAAAATTTAATGTTGTTTTTATGATGGAAAATATTTCTATAGATTGCCTTATCCACACTCTACATTTCTCTGTAGAAGTTAGCATAGAGTTGATTCCATTTGAATGTTCATTAGTGATTAGATGCCATCATGATTTAATTCACCACCGTAGACACAATCATCACATTTTAATACCGTTACAACCCTCTTTCTTTTAGTTAGGTAGATTATTGGAAAGATAAAGTTTATTTCCTGCAAGATAAAAGTAATTATGAGTTTTTGAAGACATGCTTTAAGAATAGAGTTCACTTTGTAAAGATAATTCCGATAGATTGTTTTCTTATTCAAAGATTGCTTGTTCATTCAGAAAGTCGATTACTTAGATTAAATAGTTCATAGTCCTAGATTGCTTAAATCTCTTTAGTTAAAGGTTGCTTTGTATACTTAACATCAAATATGTTGTTGAAATGGATTTAAAAGTCATCTTTTAAAGTAGAATTGTAAATTGAAAAAGAGTGTTGATCCCTAGGGTAAACCATCCTCTTAGCTAGTTAATCTTTTTGTTAGATTTTCTTTCTGCCTTGACTCATACTGTGTCACAACTCTAAGTTTACTTACCCTGGTTTACAATTTAATTGAGGGAAATTAGTACATATAGTTTACCCATCATTTTTGGCGTCGTTGTCAAGGAGTTGCCCAAAGGTAGAAAACAGTTAGGAAGTAGATTAGTTCTGAGCATTATTACTATTTTGGTGGCGGGGGAACTTTAAGATGATAGGTAAGAACCTATGCATCTGTTATAGAAGGTTCCCCCAAACCCAATGGTAGTTTTTATTTTTTTACCTCTTTCATGAACAAACCTAGGGACCCAAAGGGTAGATATATCAAAACCAAAACAAAACTTCCGATAAAGGTTCCTTCTAACCTTTTTGGAGGAAGGAACACTCCATCCATAAACTCTACAGAATGGTACCAGAAAGTAGGGGATAACTAAGCCCAAAGAGATAAAAAAAATTCAGAAGAGACCAAAATGGAGGAAACCATAGAGAAAAAAAATTGAGACATCAATAGTAGTAAGATAGGAGGAAATACCACTCGAACCTTCATCAGAACCAACCAACAAAACCTTTTCCTTTTCACCACCATCAGGGGATTATAACTTTGTAGATATCATTGAACCTGAACATGTGAATGCCCTCTTTGGAATTTAAACAAATATAGTTATATCCCAAGTTGAAACAAAAAATTTGGAACCAATAGTTTCAACAAGCTCAATTAATGTCTTAGACATCCAACTAGTAGATAAATCTTCCTATCAAAGGAATATCCTTCCTAAAAAAGAACCTTGGGACACTTTGTTATCTTCAAGGATAACACCATTCAAGTATTCTCTCTTTAGGAATCAATTCATTATGGATGATCAGGAGGATCACAACCATGTGAGACATGATGAGGGAGAAGAAGTTGGAAACCAAACAGAAACCACTTTTGGTTTTTCAATTTTGGATACCAAACAAAATGTTAACATGAAGAACATTCCACTCTCTACACTACCCACCTTTTATGGTAAGAGAAGTGAGGACCCATATACCTTCATGTTTGAGTTTGGCATATTCTGTAGAAGTTATAACTACTTGCAAGATGCTTAGAAATTAAAACAATTTCCCGCCACTCTCAAGGATTTTGCACTTAGATGTTTCATGGGATTAGGAGAGTCTAGTATTAGATCTTGGGAATATATTAAGACTATATTTCTTAAGAAATACCAAGACTATTGAAAATATAAGGATTCTCGTAATGATATTTTTAAAATTCAATAGTTAGAGGATGAGAGTATCGAAGATTACATGGAACGGTTTGCTTATACTTCACAAAAATTGAAATATCATGACCTTCCAAATGATGCAGTCATGACTCTTTTTCTTAAAGGAATTTTGGAAGAATATTTGGAGACACTTAACCTGATGGCATCAGGAGACATATCCCATAAAGAATTCACTGTAATCTATGAAATGTGTATAAATTACTCTATAAGTAGGGCCAAAATAGGAAAGAGTGTTCGATATCCTTATGGTAGAAACCTAAAAGGAGTTAGTTCTGGTGGGATTACAAGGGTAGAAATAGGAAACCTGTTGGAAAACTTCAAAACTGATATTCGAAGTACAATAGGTTCCCAGTTGGACACCTTAAATATTAAGAAGAAATAGGAGAAAGAGAATGAAACAAAGTGCATATTTTGTCCAAGGTGCAGGAGGAACCATTCCTCAAGGGAATGCCCATTAGACAACATTTCAGTTTGTGGCTTCTGTACTGAAGATAACCCAACTGAAAAATTCCCATCACTGCCTAGTTTATTATCCATTTATAGAAGTGGGGATCTTTGGGAATATTTTTATGCACCTAGAAGGCCATGGAATCCTAGGAGTCATCCTACATACCAAGATCTACCACCTCAATCTCCACCTTATTATCAACAACCACAACAGTGGAACTCACCAAATTGGAAAAACGGGTCTCCACAGTATGCTTCACACCACCCTTGTATACAAGGATGGTTAGGAGGGTATACCTAAGGAAACACTCAAATTACACCTACTCCTATTCCCACTCATCCTTGCCCATAGTTTCCACCAAACATCCAACAAATTTTGCCAGGTTTTGTCCCCCACCTTTACCTCCAATTCCACAAAAACCCCAACAATTTCAAAATACAAGTGCCCCAAGACCAAAATATTACATGTTGATTAATTGGGTTGGTTTTTATTAATGTCAACCTTGAAGGAAGTTCGATAGAGAATTTCGGTAGCACAAAGGTTTGAGTAATAGAACCAAGTTTGTTTGATGGATAATGGTATTAGTTTTTATATATTTGCAGGTAAGACTATTCTAGATGGATAATACATGTCATGCCATTTTCGATGGTATGTGGAATGCCACATAACTCTTCACGGTTAGAGAGTTATGGCCATGTGAAGTTGGAGAACCCTCATGAGTCATATAGAAGCCCCAAAAGATCAAAGTAGTCAAAGTGTTTGCAAAGAAGAAATTATTTACATAATAAAGTGAAGTGATGAGTGTACTATAAGTCAAAGAGGATGCAAAAGAAATTATTTAAATAATAAAGTTAATGGAGAACTTACTAATTATGGAAAGTGGTTAAGTTAAGTGGACAAGTGGTTATCAGTGGATTAACTCTAAAGGGACAAGTGGTTATAAGTGGGTTAACCCTAACAAAAATAAGGAAAGTGGGTTAAGATGGTTAAAAGATAACCCCTTGAGGATGCTACATGAAAGTATAAATAAGAGGCAAGACTCTTTCATTTAAATACACTTGAACCTATTGAATATCATTGAATATGTATTTTGTGAAAGGTTATTTTGGCAGGAATTATTGATAGAGAAAAGTGTAGCAGGAAAAGTGCAGAAGAAAAAGTGCAACAGAAAAATCACGACAGAAAAGTGCAACAGAAAAATCGCGGCAGAAAAAGTGCGACAGAAAAAGTTTAACACAAAAATTGTGGCAGAAAAATTGCAGTAGAAAAAGCGCGGCAGAAAAATTGCAGCAGAAAAAGTGCGACATAAAAAGTGTGGTAGAAAAATCACGGCAAAAAAATCGCAACAGAAAAAGTGCGGTAGAAAAATCATGGTAGAAAAAGTGTGGCAGGAAAATCGCGACAACATGGCTGGGGTCTATTTATGAGAGATATGACACATCTTGTTTGAGGTATTTTTTGTGAGCTAGGGTTTAGCTCTTGAGATGGTATTGGATGTTCATTATTGTTGCATATATCATATTTGTTGAGGGATATAGTTGGTATTTTCTTGTTGGTATTTGGCATATGGGTATTGGTCTTTTGGTTGTGATGTGTTGTTGAAGTTGTTGGTTTATCTTGAGGCTACATAACACTGAGGTTGTGGCACATGGTTTGATGTAATGGTTTATGGATAGAGTGATGAATTGTTAGATAACTTTTGATGGTTGAGGTACATGTTGGGTACATGGTTGAGACAAGTAGTTGATGATTTGAAACATACATGAGGTGTATAGTTGATGATGTTGGTACATCTTGATGAGTCATAATTGATTTGCAGTTGATGCATGATTGGTACATACTTGGTACATGGTTCGAGGAACTTATTAGTAGTCTTTTTAACACATCGTTTATGGATGATGTAGCGTACTTGTCTTGGTAGATCCGATTTGGTTGATAATATTGATGAGACATGTTGTTTTGATAGGTTGTTTGGACAGGTTGTTGTGACAAGTTATTTTTACAGGTTTGGTGCATGGTTGATGCACTTGTTGATGGTACAGGTTGATGCATGGTACATGTTGGTTCAAGTTATTGGTACAAAATTTTTGGTGCGAGTTGATTAGTACATGTTGTTACAGGTTAATAGTGACAGGTTCACAATGGTAGTGGATTATTCAGTGACAATGACATGTTGTCTACATTTGGAATTTATATTTCAGGGCGGTTGGACGGGGAAAGGATATGTGGTTGTAGCCACCTTCCAGTTGTAGTTGGAGAACATAGGGGGTTGCAACTTGCTTCTGGTTGTATCCAAAGAATTGGGGAGTTGGAGCTTCCTTCAGGCTATATCCTGAGAAACTAGGGGGTTGGAGCCTCCTTCCAATTGTAGCTAGAAAACAAAGGAAGTTGGTGCTTCCAATGAATGTAACTCTTAAAGACATATAAGAAAAATCATTTTGTGGTTTTCTCCCACTTTGGGTTTCCACATAAAACAATGGTGTACTATGTATGTGTATGATTGCTCATTTGTTCATTATTTATTTACTCTGCAACTATTGGACGATAATGTTACATTGATATAACACTTGCATTTTGTGGTTGAAAATGATTGAATTTCTCTATTACTGATTCACCCCCCCTCTCAGTAATCCAACAATTGGTATTAGAGAAGGTTCCTTTAGAAATCAATTTTACCACTGAAAGGTAGATCATGGAGAGAAACAACATGTATAAAAATGGAATACCACAGTTTGATGGACATAAGTATGCATTTTGGAGTAGAAGGATGAAAACATATATACAAGCACAGGGATTTGAAATTTGACAATCTATTGTAGATGGATACAAAGAACCAATAATTTCGTTGACAAATGAAAGAGAAATAAAACTCAGGAAAAATAATTCCAAAGCTACAAATGCACTTCTGAATGGTCTTTGTGAATCAGTATACACATAAGTTATACATTGTAAATCTGCTAAAGAGATTTGGGAGAAGCTTCAAAATATTTATTAAGGATATTCAAAAGTCAAAGAAGCAAAGATTCAAACTTACAGAGGTCAGATTGAACAACTAAAGATGAACAAAGACGAGAATATTGCAACTTACTTTTTACGAGTCGATGAAACAGTAAATGCAATCATAGGATTGGGAGAAGAAATTAAAGAATATGTAATTGTTCAAAAGGTAATAAGATCTCTTCCTATGAGATTTGATCCTAATATATCAACACTAGAAGAAAGAAAATATCTAGACTCAATAAGCATGGAAAAACTACATGGAATCTTCACAGCATATGAAATGAGAACTGAACAGGAAAATCCATATATAAAAGAAGCATCTTTCAAATCATCCAAAAGGGAAAAAAAAAGGAAAACTAACATAGCAACAACAATGACATCTCGGAAGATGATGAAGAAATGACTAACTTTGTCAATATAAAGGTAAGTTTCCATTGATTTATTTTAATTGTGATGATATTGGTCATTTTGCTAACAAATGTCTTCATAATAAAAATAAGAGGAATGATGAAGATTACTCAAATAGAAAACAAACATATAAAGGAAAAAGAACCACAAAGAAAGCATTAGAGAAAATTTTATGCACCAAAGAAGACATCTCCTCATTAGATGAAGATGAAGTCAGTGACAGTGAAATCGAAAAATTTCTATTCATGGCAGTAGAAGAGTCTAATAAAGAAGACACTGAAGAAGATGATGAAGAGGAATAAGTTGGCTACCGAGAAGAATTTTTGTGTTCCATAGAAGTTATAAGAAGAGAAAACAAGAAAAATAAGAAGCTACAAGAGGAACTAGACAAGAAAGAAGAAACTCACGAACTAGAACAAATGATCACAAATTTGAAGGTTCAAATAGAAGAAGATAAAATAATTGAAGAATTAATCAAAGAACAACTAGAAGAAAGAGACAAGATCATTGGAAATTTGGAAGAAGAGTTTGTCACATTAAGAAAGTATCTTCAAGAGAAAAATATGCAGAACAACTCAAAAGTTTTGAATAACATTATTATCAGTCAAAAGCCTCATCATGACAAGTTTGATCTTGGATACAATCAAACAGAAAAGGGATCAAGCTCCAAAACAACAGAACAAGAAACATATCCAAAAAGCTACGCAAAAACAATCAAATGAGATATGAAGACCTACAAAGAAGATTACAAGGACACTCCTTCACTGAGAAGATTCTTATTTCAGAATCAACGATCGATAGATAGGCCTTAGGAAGAAGAATGATTCAAAAGAGAAACTCCTTTCAGAAGATCTTCAGCTCCCAGCTATCAAACTATATTTTTTGGTTTATTTTATGCATGTAATAATTTTGGACATAAAGCTATGAATTGCAGAGCTAACAACAGGAACATAAACAACTTTCAAAGTCATACCCAAAAGGGTTATCTAAGAAGGCCCAGTGAAATACAAAGAAAAAGTTACAACAAGTTTGAATCATTGAGCACTGAAGTGGAATGATACAAGTGTAACAAATTTGGACACATGGCCAAAGATTGTAGAATGATAGTTCCTCCTAGAGAACCACAACAGAACAACAACAATCACAGACAAGAACCTCATAAGAGAACATGGATAAGAAAGCATAATCAGTATAGCAATGAAGAAAGCACACTCGCTCTACAAGCTAAGTATAAGAAATGTGGTTGGTATGTTGATAGTGGATGTTAAAAACACATGATAGGCGATAAAGAAAAGTTTCTTACATTAAGAAAGGAAAGAGATGGATCAGTCTCCTTCGGAAATGATGATTCAACTAAAATAATTGGAAAAGGCACAATCATAATTTGAAACAAGAATACCAAGGAAGAAAATGTTCTACTAGTAGAAGATATGATACATACTATTCTAAGTGTGAGTCAAATGTGTGACCAAGGTCATAAAGTTACTTTCGATTCACAAAAGTGTGATATAAGAAAAGAATGTTTAGGAAAATTTATTGCAACAACAACAAGAACTTCAAGCAACATATATGTATTAAGTGAAATTGGAAATGAAAAGTGTTGTCTAGGAAAGAAAGATGAAATTTGGCTATGGCACAGAAGAATGGGTCACATGCATATTGATAACCTTGTCAAAGTCAACAAAAAGGAAGCAGTTAGATAAATGCCCCAGATTACAAAACCAACCAACACTTTATGAAAGCATTGTCAACAAGAAAATCAAACAAAGACCAGGTTTAAATCAAAGGAATATATAATGACATGATCACTAGAAATTAAGCATACTGATCTAGTTGGACCAACTACAACAAAGGGTTTAAAATGTGAGAAAAAATTTAGGTTATTAGTTGATGATTATACAAGAATGATTGCAGTTTTATTTCTCATGAATGATTCATAATCTTTTGAAAACTTCAAGGTCTACAAAGAAATGGTTGAAAATGAAATAGATTCAAAAATCAAATGTTTGAGATATGATAATGGATGAGAGTTCACTTCAAAGGAATTTATGGACTACTGCAGCAAGAATGGAATAAAAATGGAATTCTTCGTTGCTATGACACCTTAACAAAATGGATTTTTTGAAAGAAAGAACAGGAAAGTACAGGAAATGGCTCGAACAATGTTAATGGATTCCAAATTGATAGATATATTTTGGACACATGAAGTGCATACAATGGTTCACATTCAAAATAGAGTAATGCTCAGAAACAACATTGAAAAAAATATCTACAAGATATGGAAATAAAGACCAACAAATGTGAAGCACTTAAGAGTATTTGGAAGCAAATGCTACATCAAAAGAAAAGATGGTAGAATGAGAAAGTTTGACTCTCATGTGGACAAAGGAGTATTTGTTGGTTACTCAAGTACAATGAAAGAATACAAGTGTTACAATCTGAGGTTGAATAAAGTTGTGGAAAGCATCAATGTAACAATTGATGAAATAGGTGGATGAGAATTAAAGGAAGAAGAAAATGAATCAATGGAACAACTTTATGAAGAATAAGCATACTATGAAGAAGAAGTAGAAAGGGAAGATGAAGAGGATCAAATAGAAGTAGAAGTGGAATATGAAGAGGATTAGATAGAAGTAAAAGAAAAAGTTCAACAAGTGCCTCCAAAGACACCTAGCAAACAAGTACAAAAGAATCATCCTTCAGATTAGATTATCGGAAAAAAAGATGCAAGAGTTGAGACTAGAAGAAGAATCCATTCACCAGAAAAAATGCACCTAGCACTCTCATCTACGATTGAACCAAACAGTTTTGAAGAGGCCAACAAGGATAAATTTTGGAATAAGGCCATGGATGAAGAATTGGATCAAATAGAGAAGAATGACACTTGGGAACTGGTTCCAAGACCAAAGAATAAGAATTTAATTGCACAAAGTGGGTATTCAAAAACAAATTGAATGAAGATGGACAGGTTACAAGGAACAAAGCTATATTGGTATGTAAAGGATACGCACAAGTTGAAGGAGTCGACTTTGAAGAGACATTTTTCCTAGTTGCTAGAATGGAAGCAATTCAATTTCTTTTATCATATGCTTGCTCCAAGAATATTAAAGTATATATGGACGTAAAATCATCTTTTCTAAATGGGGAACTTGAAGAAGAAGTCTACATTGAAAAACTAGAAGGATTTCAGTTATCAAAGAACACAGATTATGTGTGTAAATTGAAGAAGGCCTTGTATGGTCTAAAACAAGCTCCTAGAGAATGGTACTATAGACTGGATAAATATCTACAACATATAGGGTTCATAAAAGGAAGTGCACACAAAAACCTCTACATCAAGGTAACTCAAGATAGTATTTTATTAATTGAATTTTATGTTGATGATATTATTTTTGGAAGCAATGATGACAGGTTAAGCCAAAAATTTGAAAAGGATATGGAGAATGAATTTGAAATTTCATTACTTGGAGAACTATCCTTCTTTTCGGGTCTTCAGATACATCAAAGAAACCAAGGAATTTTTATTTTTCAAACTAACTATATCAGAGAAATGATAAAGAGGTTTTGAATGGAATATTGCAAACCCGTTACCACTCCTATTAAAACCAGTTGCAAGTTGAGAAAAGATGATGATTCAAAGTCTACAGACTAGAGCCAATACAAGTCAATGATTGACAACTTACTATATGTGACAACATCCAGACTAGATGTAATGCAGGAAGTTGGACAAGTGGCACAATTTCAAGCAGCACCAAAGGAAGCGCATGTCGTAGCAGTGAAGAGGATTTTTAGATCTCAAAGGAACATAAGACTTTGGATTATGGTATCCAAAAGGAAAGGATCTATCACTTATTGCCTACACAGATGCATATTGGGAAGGTTTCATTGATGACCGACGAAGCACCAGTGGATAAATGTTCTACTTGGGTCAGTGTTTAGTATCTTGGATAAGCAAGAAATAATCATCAATATCTTTATCTATAGTCGAAGCAGAGTATATTGCAATAAATCGATGTTGTACTCAGGTTATATGGATGAAACAAAATTTGACAGATATACAAGTTGAGTATGATGATCCCATTCCAATCTATTATGATAGTAAAATTGCCATAAATATCTCAAAGAACCCGATGATTCACTCCAAGAAGAAGCACATTCCAATAAAGTATCAATTTCTATGGGAACAGGTTGCAGAGAAGAATATCAGAGTTGAATATGTGGGCAAAAAAGAACAAGTAGTAGACATATTTACAAAACCACTTCCAAGGGAATCCTTTGAGTATCTTTGCTTGAGACTAAGAGTAATTTCTACTCCAAAATGAATTCTTTTGAATGCTTATCTTATATGTCTTAGATTTACATGAGGAAGCACCATAAAGAGGACAGTTCAGGTCAGGAGATCAGTTTCAGGAAGATTTTAGTCAGGGGGAGTATCCCCAAGGACAGTTCAGTTAGGGGGAGAAGCCCCGGATGGAAAGATATTTTTTCCATTAATGACAAAGGGGGAGATATTTATCAGATGCAGAGAACAACATGGTTCCAGGGGGAGTGATGGTGACAGGGGGAGCATGAGTGATATGAATTCATTATTTCATGGCATGACTTCATTATTGCATTAGATTGTTGCCATCAATTCCAAAGGGGGAGATTGTTGATTAATTGGGTTGGTTTTCATTGATGTCAACCTTTGAAGGAAGTCCGGTAGTGAATTTTGGTAGCACAAAGGTTTAGGTAATGTACCCAAGTTTATTTTATGGATAATGGTATGCATTTTGATATATTTGCAGGTAATACTATTCTAGATGGATAGTACATGTCATGCCATTTTGAGTCATATGTGTAACGTCACATAACTCCTCATGGTTAGAGAGTTATGGCCATGTGAAGTTGGAGAACCCTCATGAGTCATCTAGAAGCCCCAAAAGGTCAAAGTAGTCAAAGTGTTTGCAAAGAAGA
Source organism: Picea sitchensis (assembly GCA_010110895.2). Lineage (NCBI taxonomy): Eukaryota > Viridiplantae > Streptophyta > Pinopsida > Pinales > Pinaceae > Picea > Picea sitchensis. Next base: position 99,975 of record SNQJ01S0018977.1, on the reverse strand, counting down.
AATTATTTAAATAATAAAGTGAAGTGATGAGTGTACTATAAGTCAAAGAGGATGAAAAATAAATTATTTAAATAATAAAGTTAATGGAGAACTTACTAATTATGGAAAGTGGCTATGTTAAGTGGACAAGTGGTTATAAGTGGGTTAACCCTAAAATAAGGAAAGTGGGTTAATATGGATGAAATATAACCCCTTGAAGATGATACATGAAAGTATAAATAAGAGGCAATGATCTGTCATTTAAATACACTTGAACCTATTGAATATCATTGAATATTTATTTTGTGGAAGGTTATTTGGGCATGTATTATTGATAGAGAAAAGTGCGGTAGGAAAAGTGTTGTAGAAAAAGTGAAAAAGATAAATCGCAGCAGAAACATCACGGCAGAAAAAGTGCGACAGAAAAATTGCGGCAGAAACATCACAACAGAAAAAGTGTGACAGAAAAATCACGGCAGAAAAAGTGTGGCAGAAAAATCACAGCAAAAAAATCGCAGTAGAAAAAGTGTGGTAGAAAAATCGCGGTAGAAAAACTGTGGCAGAAAAATTACGGCAACAACATGGTTGGGGTCTATTTATGAGAGATATCGCACATCTTGTTTGAGGTATGTTTTGTGAGATAGGGTTTAGCTCTTGAGATGGTATTGAATGTTTATTATTGCTGCATATATCATATTTGTTGAGGGATACATTTGGTATTTTCTTGTTGGTATTTGGCATATGGGTATTGGTCTTTTGGTTGTGATGTGTTGCTAAAGTTGTTGGTTTAGCTTGAGGCTACATAATAGTGAGGTTGTGTCATATGGTTTGATGTAAGGGTTTATGGTATTTGGTTTATGGATAGAGTGATGAATTTTTAGATACATTTTGATGGTTATATTGGTGTATGTCTTTGGTATATGGTTGAGGTACAGGTTGGGTACATGGTTGAGACAAGTAGTTGATGAGTTGGTTTATGGATAGAGTGATGAATTGTTAGATAAATTTTGATGGTTATATTGGTGTATATATTTGGTATAGGGTTGAGGTACATGTTGGGTACATGGTTGAGACAAGTAGTTGATGAGTTGGCAGATACATGAGGTGTATAGTTGATGATATTGGTACATCTTGATGAGTCATAGTTGATGTGCAGTTGATGTATGATTGGTATATACTTGGTACATGGTTGGAGGCACTTGTTAGTAGTATTTTTGACACATCATTTATGGATGATGTAGAATACTTGTCTTGGTAGATCTGATTTGGTTGATAATATTGATGAGACATGTTGTTGTGATAGGTTGTTGTGACAAGTTATTTGTACATTTTTGGTGCATGGTTGATGAACTTGTTGATGGCACAGGTTGATGCATGGTTGATGCATGGTACATGTTGGTTCAGGTTTTTGGTACAAGTTGTTTGGTGCAGGATGATTGGTATAGGTTATTAGTATAGGTTGACATTGAGAAGTTGATAGTGGCAGTGGTTGATTCAGTGACAGTGACAGGTTGTCTACATTTGGCATTTATATTTCAGGGCAGTTGGATGAGGAAAGTATAGGTGGTTGTATCCACCTTTCGATTGTAGACAAAGAACATAGGGGGTTGTAGCCTCCTTCTAGTTGTAGCCAGAGAATTGAAGAATTGGATATTCCTTTAGGTTGTAGCCTAATAAACTAGGGGGTTGGAGCCTCTTTCCAGTTGCAGATGGAAAATAAAGGAACTTGGTGCTTGCAATGAATGTAACTCTTAAAGACATATAAGAAAAATAATTATGTGGTTTTCTCCCACTTTGGGTTTCCACGTAAAACACTGGTGTACTATGTATGTGTATGATTTCTCATTTGTTCATTTCTTATTTACTCTGCAACTATTGGATGATAATTCTACATTGATATAACACTGGCTTTTTTTGGTTGAAAAGGATTGAATTTCTCTATTACTGATTCACCACCCCTCTCAGTAATCCAACATTACCAGCACAACAAGTGCCTAACCCAAATAATAAATCCACTTAAACTCTTCACAATGTTGAGTTGCAAACCTTCCCGACAGATGTTATTTCTCATGTTCCATTACATGAGATTCAACTAAGGTCGGGGAAAGTTCTGGATAAACAGAGGCCTTCAATAGTCATCGTGGAAGAAGAATAAGATGAAACTCCCGAAAAACCCATGGATGACACTAAGTGGGAAGATTTTATTATTCCCAAAGACCATAAACAAAATCTTCCCCAAAGTGAATCTTCATAGATTACAAAATCCCCTCCTTATCTAGAGAGATTAGTAATTGAGAAACCAATGATTCGACCTGATTTCAACATTTTAAATGAATTCAAGAATATCTGTGTTAAAATTCCCTTATTACAATCCATAAAGGAAATTCCAATTTGCAGTAAGGTGATCACAAAATTGTGTATCAAGAAACCAGGTAGGAAACATAAATGTCCTGCAATAGTACATCTGATAGGAGAATTGTATGAATACATATCAGAGCAGTCTAGGGTCACAAAGTATGCAAACCCAGGGAATCTCGTAGTAATGATAACAATTAATAAGGTTCCCATTGGAAATAATATCATAGACCTATGGGTAGCCATTAATGTTATGATTGCTACTACCTTAGAAGAATTACAATTGAAACACTTCCTTAGACCTACGCCAACTATTTTGGAATTAGTAGATAAGACAAAAGTTATACCTGAAGGAATATTGGATGATATCATAGTCACATTAGCATCATGGGAATATCGAGTATACTTTCTTGTCATTCATTCAAAGGATCTTGCTAAAGGGAAGCCCGTTATCTTGGGAAGACCTTGGTTGGCCACAACCAATGCATTTACTGGTTGTAGAGAAGGTGAAATGACTATCTCTAATGGACTTTCTATACAAAAAATTACCATATACCCACCATATCAACCTGTTATAGAGAATATATCGTGTCTTGAATGTCCATATGAGAATGAGAACTGGGAAGAACTCGTGTTGCCTAGTGATCATTCCTGGGCACTTCAAGAGAAAACAATGGACAATGTGCTAAATCAATTTATTTTTGCAATCACATGTGTTGATTTTCCTCAATATTTTCCCCAATTTGAGTATATGTTTGGTAAATAATTTCAAGAATAGTTGTACCCATCAACTTTGTCTTCAACATATTTTTATTTTTGAGATAGATGAATCTGCCGTATCTTATACCATGCCTTATGAGATTAGTCCTGGGAAATTCCTACATATAACTTTTGGACTAGATGCAAATCAACAAGAACAAATAGTGAATGTACTTAAGGGCCAATCAAGAGCATTCTCATGGGAATATACTGATATGAAAGGTATACACCCCAACACATGCATTCATCACATATATACCCAGGAAGAAGTGACACATGTTAGGAAACCTCAGAGAAGGATGAATCTGGCACTAAAGGATATAGTGAAGGAGGAAATACATAAACTATTGAATGTCGGCTTTATTTATCCAATCTCTGACAACAAATAGGTATCCCCGCTTGTAGTGGTTCCAAATAAAGTAACCAGAAAATGGATAATTTGTGTTGACTTCCAGGAACTTAATAAGGCCACTCTTAAGGATTATTTTCATCTTCCCTTCATTGACCAAGTCTTTGATACCTTGTCAGGGAAGTGATACTTTTCCTTCCTGGATGGATATAACAGATACAACCAAATTCTCAGAGCACCTGAGGATCAGGACAAGACTACTTTCACTTTTCCTTGGGGAACCTATGACTATAGGGTCTTACCATTTGGTCTGTGTAAGGCTCCTGCCACATTCCAATGAGCAGTATTAGGGATATTTGTTGACCTCATTCATGACTATGTGGAAGTGTACATGGATGATTTTAGAGTGTATGGTAATACTTATCAGGAAGCCCTAGATAATATGAAGAAAGTTCTTATTAATGTCAAGAAATGAATTTATCCTTAAGTCATGAAAAGTGTAAAATGTTATTGACTGAAGGAGTAGTATTATGGCATCATGTTTCATCTGAAGGGATTAAAGTGGATCCTTCTAAGATTGAGGTAATCGTCAAAATTCCACATCCAAAGAATCAAAAGGAGGTAAGAATATTTATTGGATTTGTCAGATACTACTGGAGATTTATTGAGAATTTTACAAAGATTGTTTCACCAATGTTTGGATTGCTTACAAAAGATGTTGATTTTCTTTGGATTGACCATTGTCAAACCGCCTTTGAAACTCTAAAAGCTAAATTATTTGTGGCACCAGTTCTTAGGGGACCCAATTGGGACCTTCCATTTCATATATCCACTGATGCCTCTGATACTGCAATAGGAGGAGTATTAAGAAAAAAGAAGACCAACAATCATATTCCATTTACTTTGTGTGTAAGAAATTGTCCCCTATCGAGATAAACTATACAGTCACCGAAAAAGAATTCTTGGCAGTCTTCCATGCCATCAACAAGTTTCACCATTATATCACAGGATATGAGGTATTTGTACATACAGATCACTCTTCCATTATATTTATCATGAACAAACCTATTACCAATGGTCGAGTAACTAGGTGGCTCCTTTTATTACAAGATTTCAATATCACCATCCTTGATCGACTAGGAAAAGTTGATTTTCTCTCGCGCATTAATCATGAGGGTGATAGTATTCCTGTTGATGATAGTTTTCCAGATGATCATATCTTTTCCATCTCCATAAGAAATCCATGGTTTGCAGACATGGAAAATTATTTGGCTACTAGAAAATTACCAGCTCACTTATCACCTCATGAAAAGCGTTAGATTATAACACAAAGTGATAACTACTCTTGGGTTGGCCATGATCTTTTTTGCACTAGAACAGAATTGATTATTCATAGATGTGTCTAGGATTTTGAGATAGAATAAATCCCACGAAGTTGTCATTATGGACCATGTGGTGGATATTTTTCTGATAAATGTACAACATATAAGGTTTTACATTCAGGTTACTATTGGGCCAGCATTTTAAAGGATGCTACCAAATATGTGAGAAGTTGCGATAGTTGTCAGAGGATAGGAAGACCCACATCAGCTGATGAAATTCAATTATGTTCCTAGGTTTTGATAGAACCTTTTGAGAAATGGGCCCTTTATTTTGTAGGACAAATTTCCCCCATATCTCATAAGAAGAATTATATTTTGGTTTGCACAGATTATGTCACCAAGTGGGTAGAGAAAAAAGGCTTGTTTAGGGCTACTAAAAAATATGTTGTTGAGTTCATTTATGAATATATTTTTACCCTCTTTGGTGTTCCTCATGAGATTTTCATTGACCAGGGTACACAATTTACTTCTAAGCCGATGAAGGAATTAACAGAAAAATATGGGATAAATCATCGTAAGTCCTCTCCATACCACCCACAAGCTAATGGTCAAGTTGAATAAAAAAATAAAGTATTGGAAACTATCCTAACCAAAACTTTCCAATTACACCATAGAGATTGGGTTGATATACTTCCAGAGGCTTTGTGAGCATATCGTACCACATGGAGAAACACCACTAGGCATACCCCATACGAACTAGTTTATGGAAAACAAGTACTCTTACCGATTGAATTCCAAGTAAGTACTTTCTGTATTGCTGCACAATTGGGATTATACTTAGACAAAGAAAAAAAACAACGTGCCCTACAATTGAATGAATTGAATGAGATTAGACAAGATGCTATCCAAAGGAAAATTTTAGTTCAAAACCAGAGGAGCAAGTGGCATGATAAATTTATTAAAAAGAAACAATTTCAGCCTAGTGTTTGGGATTTGTTGTTTGATTCACGATTCAAAACTTTTAAAGGAAAACTTACCACTCGATGGTTGGGTCCTTATGAGGTAGTTACCATGTATGATAATGGGGTTGTTAAGATAAAAAAATTTGATGATGGACAAGTCTCTTTCATAGTGAATGGACACCAACTTAAACTTTACCATGGGACCATTTCTAAAGAATATTTTATACAGGTCATGTCATCCAACAAGGCATTGGCCTTGGTGGATGGGAAAGTTTCTTTTCCCTCCTCCTATTCTTGAAACTTTTTGATTTTTGATTGTACATATGTAAATATTTGAGAGTGTGTTTTTTATGATAAACAATTTTAAAGATTTTTGCAGGTGTTCATCTAACAACAAGTGCACAACTCCAAGGAGAAAGAAAGGGAAGTATTTTAATGTTTCTATATTTAAACTCTGTTTTCTTCTTAAGCACCAATTAAATAATGACTTTATTATTATTATTATTATTATTATTAAGATTAAAAACTGTCTTCTTTAAATTAGCCATTTTTACAAGATTTCTATCTTTCTTTCTCTCAAGGCATCTTTCATGGAAGTTTCTCATAACCTCCACCACTAGAGGACATAAGGAAGTGAGACTTTGTCTTATCAAACCTAGAGGTTACTAGTACAATTTACCCAAGAACCCTATGTAGGTGAATAAAGTATCTTTATGAAAGAGTAGCAAGAAGGTATGATTAGTGGTTAACCATGGAAACATCAATATAACTTCAAAAAGAAGAAAGTGAGTAGGGAATGAAGATACTTTTATGTTATTTTCCAATGGTACCATCCACTACACATTAAAAATTCTTGACTATACCATATATTCAAATTGGCTATGCCCACTTAAGTATCCCTTACATCAAGACAATCTATAAGGAATACATAAATAATATTCATCCTCTAACTTAAATACCATCCCAGTCCAAAATAATAAAAAAATTCAGAGCTTCCTCCCCATATCCTTGCAATAAGAAATATTCATACAAAAATATTAAAATATGGTGGACCATTCTTTGTTGTAAAAGGGTGTAAGAGGATAACCTATTGGGATACTGAACAAGTCTGTTGGCAAGGGGTACCGGCCTATGGTATGACTAGGTAAACCCGTCAGAATACTGAACGGGCTTGCTGGCAACGGGGAATTCTACCTAGAGAGGTTGAGGATTTGACAAACAATAAATAAAATTCCTAATATTAAAACTTGTCCTAATGTACGACACTACTTGTAGGAAAAGTTAAAAAGAAATATGCATGGTTAAGCAAAGGTAAATGAACTCCATCAATCTGCCATTGGGAACTAACTTTAAGACAATCTTAAGACTCTCTCACCTACCTCTTCTTACCTATATGTAGGATGTTATGTCCTACAGGTGGAGCCATATTTTTAACCATCTTTTCATACTAATGTGTGAAATTTATCTCTACACTTGGAAACTATAAATCTTAGGCTATTGGGAGGATTGACCGGTTTCCTATATCTTTGATTGTGAAGTGTCAAAATACTTAGGAGTGGGGCAGGGGTTTCCTGAACTGAAAAATTATAAACATTTCCATCTGAATTAGAAGCCCATGAGAAGAGGAAGTAGGATCTCTGTCAAATTCTGTTATATTTGTTTTTTCAATATCTCAGGATATTATTAGCATTCGTTTGTATTGGTATGATAAGTTTTATACTGTTGACATAACTTTGTGTGTTTTAAACATGCGATGCATTTTTATTTATATTTATATCTAATGCAATGAAACATTGCTTACACTTAAATGTTCCTTGTAACAATTACAGATCGATAACAAATGCTAAACATTGTCATTTGTATTACAAGACCATGAGAAGAGGACTAGTCATTTGTATTGTTACAGATCGATAACAAAGGAAATAAAAAATGGATGTTATAATCATATTCATGCTCATCCTATCCATGCTCTTGTTCACCATGCCTGCTAGAAATCATCCAATCCGAGTGCTATGGGTGGATGCCCGTTTACTACTGGATAGTTTTCACCTACACTGGGGACCATATGGAGTGCCATCTGGAGGACCATATGGAGTGCCATCTAGAGGACTATATGGAGTGAAATATGGAGGATCGGATGAGGTATTGTATACACTATAAATTATCATGATCGCATTCATGTATGATCACTCGAGTTTTATTACTCCCGTTGCAGTGATGAATAAAATAATGTATTTTTAAATTTAATTTTGTGATCAAATTAAAATTACAAATTCATTTTATGATCAAATGTCCAAGTCTTTGACTTGGACATTGATAAAATTTCTTACACGATTTTGTTTTGCCTCCAAAGTACAAACCATTTGAAATTTAAAATTAGTGCAATTATGATCACACATGGCACTCGCATATGACAAATTCACCCATGATTCAACCGTTTCCATAACCATTACATTAAGGCACGAGCACTCTACCTTGATTTCTCATACTCTGTGTATTTCACTCATCCTTGATTTTTTTATCACACTCGCCCTCTGCCCGATTTTGACCTCCTGCTCATCCCTTGCTCTGTAACCATTCCCAATCATCAAGAACCATCCTCCTACACTGAGCTACTAGCCATTCCATAATTTTAAATGTGTCGGGAAGTCTTCCTCCACGCGGGTTGGGGATCGTTCCTTGCCAGTCTGTAGGGGCACGATGACAATGTCTCTCTCCAATTATCTATCGAGTTTGATGGGAGACTTTCTCATGTAGGGTCTCTAGTATTTTTCAGTCTCTGAAGAATCCATTTCTTTGGGCACAAATTTTCCACGGGTTGGGGACCGATGGTTCAAACACCATCAGCTTCCATGCCAAAGTTATAACCGGGAATTCAAGCCTGAATACAAAAATTTATCTAGATCTAAAGGGTATTCGAAAGAGTGGATCAAAGATGAATTAATCAACCCTCTGATCGTAATTAGCATGCCCATTACCTGTGAAGGTAGGTGCTCTATTTTTAAATCCTTTCATTTTCATCTTTTGGGCCATTTTCAATTCAACAAACCCCTGAATTTTCCCTTCTATTTTCTGAAAATCCTCGAGAAGATGTCTTCTCAGGTCCACAAAAATTTGGCCAATCCTCACCACAACTTATTTCACCATGGCCTCATTAAATTTCTTGTTATAATTGAAGAAATAGAGTAAAACATGGGAATATTTCCTCTACCAATTTTCGAATCCCCATATCACATTTAATACAAGCAAGAATTCGATCGATTCAGGGACTGTTACGCCACCTAATCCTCACTCTCAAAAAACCCAAAACCTCTAGTTCAAACTATCTCCCTGTCTAATAAGAAAGACAAGAAAATTATTGATTCCTCTATCACCTCATCTGGTAAGAAAATTGAGAAAACTGTTGATAATTCCCAATTACCTCCAACACCTATCAATTCTAAACCAAAGAAACTGGAGGATTCATTTCATCAACATTTTCCTTTGGTTCCTACAAAGAGGAGAGGATCTAAACGATTCAAGGGGTAATCCTTTCGAAGAAGCACCCTAAGTACGAGTGGCAAGTCTAATATAAAACCTCCAAGTACTTTGCATCCTATTCAATTTTCTTCCGACCATGAGAGCCCCCACAAAAACTTAAAGAAGTTTTTGCAGAGGAGTCTAAGACTGATAAAGAGATAAAATTTGACCTTATCACACCAATTCTTCCTTGCAAAGACACTGTTACTCCCTCTTCCTAGATTCCTACACCTTCTTCTAAAATTGACATACTTTCTACATCTACCAAAGAGCCCAAGCCTTCCTCTCTTGATCCATCTGATCAATCCCCAACTATTGAGCAATTTCAAAAAGAGAATGCTCAGATTCTCCAACATCTGGCAGAATGAGAAACTGTGGATTGACATTTTCACCATGACAATGATGTCCTGCAAGAAAAAGTAAACTCTCTTTAGCGATTGGTCGATCATATGACTACTACCAAACACAGTCTCATGATGCAGTTGAAGCATCGCAAAAGGCCTAAGACAAAGTCCCCGGGGAATGAGGGAGAGGCCTCTAAAGATAATCTACCCCCTTCTTCACGAGTATAGCTATGTATAGTGACCCATTTTTGTTATAGAGGGACCTGAAAACTCTTAGGCATGTGATAAATGTTGATTTGGTGTTTTGACTATTTTTCCGATGCCCAAATCTCTTTTGCATATGGAAGTTGTATGCTCTATGATTTTATTTATATCTTTTTAAATGTATTATTAGGTTTTGTGCATCAATTCGCAATGGAACAACATGAGGTATGTGTAATCATTGTTTCGTAATGATTTTATGTTAGGTTATCTTCAATTGAGTGATTATAATTTACTAATGTTTCTTGTTTGCTTGCAACAGGCCAAAAATGCGATCTGGCCTTCCATCCAGTCCTTTGTATATTCCTCTGTCTAGTCCTCCATCCAATCCTTGATCCAATACTTAGAGCATAGTGCAATTGGCGGTTAGCATATCGAGGATATTCTATGGGCGAATTGGAAACATGGGTTTTGTACCTGCTCACGCCCTCCATCTATGGAACTCATCGCATTCAGATTTGAGAAATTGCATCGGTTGCTATTTTGAGTGCATGAGGTTGTTGGAGGAGATGCATTTTGTTGATGAAATTAATGAATTTATATTTTTAGAGAGCGTCGACACTTTCAGCGGTCGACCTTTGAAGTTGTGTACAAACTCTATAAGTACTTATTGGATTGTGCCACCAGAGACACGATTTTTATACATACAAACATATATTATCTTGGATTTTGCTGTAAACTCTGTTTTGGTGATTAATATCAATGTCGTGTTAATTCTGTGACTATGTTTTTACATTGAAGTAGTGCCATAACCATCTGGCGGGCTCACCAGTGGGATGGGTAGCTTGTGCATATTAGTGTATATTTGCATCTTTGTATTTGGCTTTCATAACTTGCTAGTTTCAAGTTACTTGTTTAAATCGATCAATGTGTATATCTTTTATAACTTGTAGATCGCTTTCTAGATTGTATATGTCTTATAGAGCATTTATAGTCATCCATAATTACTTGTTTATATTTTGATATCTAACACTTTGTTATGAAGTTTGCAATTTATTTGTTTATAAGTTGTTTAACTATGCCATCATGGATCTTTTCTTTGTTTTATAAGATGTAAATCACTTTGCAAAATAGCCATTTAGACAGTGTCCACTTCATTAAGTTGTAATCCTTGAATACTATCTGTAGGTTTTCATATCTTGTTAATCTTGTTTCTAGCATCAGTATGCTAGGATTAGAGTTGATTTTGAATTATGATTTTGAATTATATCCTAGTTATTATTTTGAGTTATGATTTTTAATTATTACTAGTTATGATTTTATAGGCTTCCATGAATTATCAATTATGTAAAAAGTACTTTATAGTATCAGTGTGATATAACAAGTGATTGATTTTGAATCTCTTCTACATAATGTTTGTAGACCATATGGATTGTAAGAACATTTAATGTCATTTTTATGATGACAAAGATTTCTATAGGCTGCCTTATCCACACTCTGCATTTTTTTGTATAAGTTAGCATCGAGTTGATTCCATTTGAACTATCATTAGTGATTAGATTCCATCGTGATGTAATTCTCCACCATAGACACAATCATCACATTTGAATACCATTACAACACTCTTGCTTTCAGTTAGGTAGATTATTGGAAAGATAAGGTTTATTTCCTGAAAGATAAAAGTAATTATGGGTTTTTGAAGAGATGCTTTAAGAATAGAGTTCACTTTGTAAAGCTAATTCCGACAAATTGTTTACTTATTCAAATATTGCTTGTTCATTCAGAAAGTTGCTTACTTAGATTAAATAGTTCATAGTACTAGATTGCTTAAAGCTCATTAGTTAAAGGTTTCTTTGTATACTTAACATAGATTATGTTGTTTAAATGGATTTTATAAGTCATATTTAAAAGTAGAACTGTAAATTGAAAAAGAGTGTTGATCCCTAGGGTAAACCATCCTCTTAGCTAGTTGATATTTCTGTTATCTTTTCTTTCTGCCTTGACTCATAATGTGTCACAACTCTAAGTTTACTTACCTTGGTTAACAATTTAATTGAGGTAAATTAGTAAATATAGGTTAACCATCACAACATAAGAAAATGGATTAACTATTGAAATGATGCTCACCATAATACTAACTTGTAGCTCATGGAGAAAGGCCCACTTCCTTCTGGAAGCTAGCTGGTGTGGTGGATGCCATCTGCAAAACTGTGACCATATGTGGTGGTGAGTGGGTTTTCTATCTGTGCAAAGGGTACAGTTGGTCATGTATTCTCTCGACACTCCATATATGCAACCTGAGGGCCTTGAGACATCATCTCCTTGTTATACACAAAATGGGGATAACAGGGCCATGTAGCCTACAAGAAGAAATTACTAGTAGATACAACCAAGATTACAATAATTCTGGATTTAGAACCACCTACATCAATCAAAAAACTGAGGGAAAATCTTGGTCACACATGATATTACAAGAATTTTATCAAAGGTTACACGCAGATCACAACACTAATGTAAAATTTGCTAAATAATGAAGCAAAGTTCCAATGGAACGAGGACTATCAAAAGGGCTTGGACACCTTAAAGAAAAAACTAGTAACCACTTTGATTTTGATCCTTCCAGATTGGAATAAGGAGTTCCATGTTCATGTAGATGCATTGTCCATATCATTGGGCACATTACTCTCTCATCCAAGGGAGGGTGACATACATCACCCAATTTCATTTTCAAGTAGGAAGTTGTCTATAGCTGGAAATAATTAGACCACTATAGAACGACAAGGATTGGAAATGGTATATGCACTACAAAAGTTCAGACATTATTTATTGGGGTTTCACTTTAAAATGTACACAAACCATTCTGCATTAAAATACCTAGTGAACAAGCCAGTGTTGGGGGGGAGAATATGCATATGGCTATTGTTGTTCCGGGAATACGATTTTGAGGTTGTGGTGAAACCTGGAAAGTTGAAGGTAGGGCCATATCATCTATCCCACATATTATCAAGAGAAGATGAAGACAATGTAGATGGAAACTTAACAGATGCAAAAATATTTACTGTTAAAATGGTGGATGATTACTTCTTGAACATCATGCAGTTTCTAAGTACATGAATGGTCCCATCCGAGATGAAGGTGGTGCGGAAGAAACAACTGGTAGTCAAAGAAATGAATTATTAGTTGATTTCAGGGAATTTATACAAGTTGGGAGCATAAAGAATGTTAATACGGTGTGTGTTGGAACATGAAATGCCAATGATACTCGTAGAAGCCCATGATGATGTAGTAGGAGGAAATTATGCAGGGAAGGTGACTGCACAAAATATTTTGTGCATAGGGCTCTAGTGGCCTACACTTGAAAAAGATGATAAGGAATATTTCCAGTCATACGATGTATGTAAAATAGTGGGAAAGCCATCGAGGAGGGATGAAATTCCTCTAAACCCACAAGTTACCTTGTAGGTATTTGATAAATGGGCCATAGATTTTGTGGGGCCAATCAACCCATAAGAAAGAAGATCAGGGGAAAGGTACATAATCACTTTGATGGAGTACTTGAAAAGATGGGTAGAAGAAGCACCATTTCTAGATTGCATCGTAGAGACTGCTGCGAGGTTTTTATTTGAGAATCTAGTCACATGGTTTGGATGTTCGTGCATATTAATCAGTGATAAATGAACCTACATTCTTAATAATACAATTTCATCATTGACTGAGGAGTTTCAAATTCATCATCAGAAGATTACCCTGTATCATCCTCAAGCTTATGCGGTAGTGGAAGCTTTTAATAAAATATTGGAGAATGATTTGACAAAAAATTGCAATGTAGGGAGAAATGATTGGCACTTAAGAGTTCCTATAGTGTTATGGGCCTACAAGACTACAAGTAAAAAATTGACAGGGAAGACACCTTTCATGTTGGTCTATGGGAAAGAAGCAGTGATGCCAATGGAATTTATTCTACCTATCTTGCACATTGCAACGATCACTGATCTATTGGAATTTGGTGCAATAGAGGAGATATTGGCACAGTTAGTACAAATTGAGGAAGATCGGTTTTCTGCAAGGTTCCATCAACAAGTTTATAAGGAAAGAGAGAAGGCTTGGAATGATAGACACATTAAATAGAAAAAGTTTCAAGTGGGAGACTTAGTATTACTTTATGACAATAAATTTATGCAACACCTAGGGAAGTTTAGAATGGATTGGTTAGGACCATATGTGATTCAATATGTAACAGAGGTAGGTGCTACGTAGTTGGAAACCCTGAATGAAGAAGTCCTTGGAGGAATGGTGAATGTAATTTGGCTGAAACTATATAGACAAGAACCACATTCTATGCTTTAATATGGGTTGTGCTAGACCAGATGTATCATAATAGTTGTCTTATAGTAGGAAGAAAAAACACAAAAAAATAAATAAAGAGTAGAAAACAAAATAAAATCAAATAAAAAGTAGATATAGAAAAAAGAAAAATATGATAAAGTACAATTTATAGGATATTGCGCAAAAGGAAAGATTAGTGCACATCAGGATAGAACTGTGCCAATTAAGAAAATAAAACACATAAGAAAAAGACTGTGAAGCAACAGATGTCAAAGAAGATGTTTTGCATCATTTGGCACTGATAAGACCATTAAAAGAATTAAATAAAGGAAACAATGACTACATAGAGGTAATGACAATTCATAAAGATGTTGTATAATATTAAATGGAAAAATCCATTGGAAATCATGACAGGTTGGAAGTATGAGGAAAACATCACCCAACGGATTTAGTAATAAAGCCGAATTTATTTAACCATTCATCAACCACATTGGCGGATTGGACAAGTGATTTAAGGAGTGAAGATACATGCACAATTATAGTGGAGGGTCATTAAGCCTAAACCATTTCTACTAAGAGTTGCACAAAAGAGAGACTAAACTAGAGAAAACTAGAGTGAACCCCACTGATTCAAAGACGAACTATAGCTACAACAAAAAAACCACCAATAAAGTAAAGGAATTTGTCGCAAAATACAATGGCCCTGCAAAAATTTGGAGCTCCATCAATAGTGGCATGAAATAAGTCAAAACGACTAGCAGTTACACCAAAGGTTGAGGAAATACCCAGAGATTCAACTTCAGCTTCACCAACAAGCTTCCATAGGTATTATGTCCCACCAAGGAAATATAATGTGTCACCAATCAAAGTACCAACATATGGGAAATATCTATTGGAAACATCACCAATGCCACCTGGTGTAAGTGTTGAAGTAGATATGCTCGATAAGGTTGTCGACCTCAAGTTCATGGATCATTATATCATCGACGAGCATAAATTCTCTGATCTGGATAGGGAAAAATACTTGTGTACTAAGAGTGTACGAGGCACAATAGAAATAGTGTTGGAGACACAGGTGTTGGAAATAGGACTGGAGAAGTCGTTCATATTGAACCTAATGGATATCCCACACTTCGAACTCAGTATGGAAATCAATTCTTGTGTAAAGTTACTTCTCAGTTGTGTTGATGGGGGTAAATTGTGGCTCGAACCCCCAATATCAATTGATAATGCATTGATTGCATGGATCACTAGGCTACCGAAATATGATGAGGATCCAACCATTTTGTTCAATGAGGCAAGGGAGAGATCCCTATCATAAGTAATGAAGGAAAACTTCCACACTTTTAGGGGGGAAAGGGGATTAGATGTTACAAACTTCAGTTATGATAGTGTTTGGTTTACAACATAGGTACTGTCTTGTAAGTTGTTGCACAAATGTCAAAAGGATGAAGTATCGGATGTAGTGATTGCAACTGTAGAAAATGCATAGAAGGGGTCCAAATTAATTGGGTCACCTTCTTGGTGAACCAATTTTTGCAAGATTGTATTGAGGCCCGGGAAAAGGGCACATAATTTCATTATGCATGGCTTTTGATCTTGATTGCGTTGTTTAGATGGTATGAACCAGGATACTATCAGTGCATGGGAACATCCGATACAGGTAATATGGTTGTGAGATATACCAACCTATGGAATATGCCAAACAAGAGAAGGAAACATAATAATAATTTCACATTCTTTGTATACTTTGATACTATCAGGTATCTAATCAATCATATGCCACACATCTTAGAAGAGATTGTGGAAACATTCAAAGACATTGCGTGATTCAAAGAAATCATGCACCACATGTATGTGCATTAAAAGAAGGACCCAATTCGCTAGTGTTTTCCAACCAACTATAGGTTGACATCAGAAGACATATTCCTAATCGTGAATGATTGGGAAGATGGGTGGAAAACCCTAGAAAATAAAATGGGGCACCCAGAATATGAAGAAGAGTAGGATAAGAGTGATGAAGAAATGAATGAGGAATAGGGGAATGACTAGAAAATGGCACAAGAGATACACCTAGCCCATCAACAACATAAGTACAATAGACAACCCCCACGGCTGGAGAAAAAATAAAGGATGAGGGGAAGGAACCAGGAGGAGGGGCACGTAAGAAGACTAAAGTGCATAGAGAAAACCTAGTTTATACTTTGACCAATGATTATATGGACCACATAGGCTACCAATTATGGGATGTCGCAGAGGAATTCATTGAAAAAGAAACCAAGAAATAGGAAGAGCAACAACAGAGGGTGCAGAATCAATTGGAAACACTCCAACAACTCTTAGAAACATCCATCCTAAAAAAATACCACAATATTGAGGGAGGAACATCCATAATTCCAAGGAAGGAAGCATAGGTTACGCATCTAGTCTTAACCCAACTAGAATTCAGGCACAAAACACTCCAAATTGAGACAGACACACGTGAATTTCCAACGACCAAGTTACAAGAATAGGTGAATGCACTAGAAGACACCTAAACATACTGGTATCGAGGATGTCTAAACAAAGATTAAAAGACTTGAAAATATGGCTATTTCAATATATTAAGAGTCGAGGAGATGAAGAACACTAGGAGTTGACGAAAATAATGGACGAAAGGGCCCAGCTACAACAACAATATGACGTTGCACTCCAACATAAGAATGAAGTTGAATCCTGAGTGGAGGAAGTAATGAAATAAAAAAAATGAGGCCTAGGAAAGGGCAAAGAAACACCTCAAGGGAAAGGACAAAGACTAAAGTATAGAACATAAAAAACAAACAGTCATCCAGAAATTATACTAGGACATTCTGGAAGTCTCGATAGTAGTAGAAGCTACTATGGAAGAACAAGTATTGAAGATCGATGAAGTCATCAAAGGTTTCCGATCGCAGATATGTTGGGTATGTGTTATATTATTTTCACAAATAGATCTAGTTTCTACATTGTGTCGGGGGTGCATGGGGGTAAGAGGGGGGTTCTAAGGGGTTCGAGGGAACACTCCCCAAAAAAAATTCTTCCTTGTTTTTTGTGCCCATTTTTGGGGAATTTTTTGGCACATGGTTTTTATTTCCGATTAAGGAATTAGTGTTTTTGACTAATCCAGTTCATTGGATTAGGGTTTTGGATATACCTAGATCCTATATGTATATTGTATTGTAAACAATGTATGATCTGAATGAATATAGAATATGTTGGTTTTTCTAGTTTGGGTTTCCAAGGGAAAAGTATCTGTGAAATGTGTGTATTTACCATTATATTTTTTCTGTTCTTTTATTGAAAATATATTTGTAGTAAAATATTGTACAAGGTTAAAATATACATTTGGTATCAGAGAAATTATTGTCTTCAGGGGGATTCCTTTATGGTCAGGGGTTTGTATCCGGACTGTGATAAGCCTTGTTATAGTGGGAGATCTACGATATTGATTCTTCAAGTCAAAATAAATGGCGAGCAATTTGAAAATAGAGATCAAGAAATTTAATGGGAATTTTATTTATTTATGGAAGCTCAAGATGGAAGATTTGTTGGTAGACAAATATCAGTGGATCATGGTGGATCTAGGTACTGCACCTATAGGAATTTTAGTAGATGACTAGAAAAAATTGGATCAGAAGGAGAAGAGAACAATCCAATTGTGTCTCTCATATTTAGTATTACTGAATGTGTCAGGGGAAGATACAACCAAGGACTTATGGAATAAGTTAGGGAACTTGTGTCAGTCTATGTCCCTAGTAAATAAATTGTTCTTGAGAAAGAAGTTGTATAAATTGAGGATGAGAGATGGAGACTCGGTGATAGAGCATGTGAACACATTCAATACTATGGTAAGTCAGTTATTATCTATCGAGATTAAAATTTCAAATGAAGATAAGTGTATTAGTTTATGGTTCTCTTTACCATGCTCGTCGGATAGTCTAGTTGTGGCCATAGGTATTAATACAACTACTTTTAGTTTTTATGATGCAGTCTCATCCTTTTTGTCAGAGGAGATGAGACATAATAACATGGAAGGAAATAACATAGATGCATTATTTGAAAGAGGAAACTTCTAGGAAATAAATAGATCTAAATCTTCAAGTGGGAGATCTACTCTAAGGGTAGATCAAAATCTCCCAGAAATTTTGTAAAGGTATGTTGGAGATGTGGAAAAGAAGGGCACTTCACGAAGTAATGTAGATCAAAAAACATTGAGAAAGTGAATGGATATGAAGGTTTTCCCTCTATAGAAGAAAATACCTCCAAGGAAGAAGGAAGGGATGTGTACTTTTATTCTTCAAGCATGCATGCAGATGATGAGGCATGGCTGGTTGACTCGGGTGCATCCTTTCATATGACTCCCCACAGAGAGTGGGTCTACAAATATGAAAGGTATGATGGAGGCAATGTTTTCCTAAGTGATGACTCGACAACCATAATCATAGGACGATGAAAATTAAATTCGAGTCTCATAGATGGAAGGATTAGAACACTGCTTGGTATTCTGCACATCCCAAGATTGGCCAAAAATTTGATTTATGTAAGTAAAATGGACTATGCTGGGGTAAAAATGGTATTTGAAAAAGAAACATGTGGGATGGTTCGAGGAGAAATGGTGTTGCTGAAGGGACTTCGGATTGGAACTATATATAAGATGAAAGGAAGAACTATTAGTGATGGGTGTAATATTTCCATTTTTCCTGATATTGGAGCAGAAGAAGAAAAAACTCCTACAATATCTGGATAAAAGGTTATGTTGTGGCATAAAAGACTAAGACATATCGAAGACAAGGGTCTTTGACTACTACATAGTAAAGGTATGGTTTAAATTATGTCTAATTTCTCTCTAGATTTTGATTTCTATGAACAATGTGTATATGGGAAGTAGAATCGGGTAAGATTTCCCTCTGGTGCAACGGGGGCAGAAGGAATTTTACAGCTAGTGGACATTGATGTGTTTGGACCTGTGTTAGTTTCATCATTGGGAAAATCTTTGTACTATTTTTAATTTATAGATGACTTCTTGAGGAATACATGGATATATTTCCTCAGGAAGAAATTTGAAGTCATTGATAGGTTTAAAGAGTTTAAGGCTCTTGTTGAGAATCAAACAAAGAAAATAATTAAGGTGTTGAGGACAGATAATGGTGGAGAGTTATGTAGGAATGAATTTGAATAATTCTGTAAGAACTGTGGTATATCAAGGAAAACGACTACTCCATATACACCTCAACAAAATTGAGTTGCAGAATGGATGAACACGACGCTGATGGAAAAATCAAGGTGCATGCTCAGTGGTGTCGAGTTAGGGAAATAATTTTGGGTAGAGGTAGTGGGTATTGCATGTTACCTGGTCAACATATCACCCTCATCAACAATGGATGAAAAGACTCCAAAAGAGGTATGGACTGGTAAGAAACCTTCTCTCACACATGTCAAGGTATTTGGATCTAAGGTCTATGTTCATGTTCCAAGGAAAACAAGAATAATATAGATAAGAAGGATGGAAAGTGTATCTTTATTGGGTATAAATATGGTCTCAAAAGTTATATTATTTGGAACCCATAAAATAAGAAGGTTGTGTATAGACGAGATGTATTATTTATATAAATGAAGGGTGTTTTCAAACAGCAAGTCCTACCAAGTAAGGAAGAACCAGAGAAAATGGATTTTGAGATAGAGGATGATGAATCATACTCTACAGAAGAACGAGAATAAGATGAAGAAGATCCTCATACTCTATTATTGAGGAGATAGGTGCGGGAAAAAAGGATATCAAAAAGGTATACTCCATCTAATTTCTGTTAAAAAATTTCTTTGTCTATTACTAATGATGATCCTAGAATTGTTAGGGAGGCAGTGGATTCATAAGATGGAAAACTATGGAAAAAGGCCATGGTTGAGGAAATTATGGCCTTGGATAAAAATGAGACATGGGATCTGTTGAGGGGTCCTAAATCCATTTAAATCAACAGTAGGAACCAAGCCTGCCACCAAGGCCCAATTAGACTCTACATCGTTTAATGGTGGAATGGTTCTCCAGATCTTGAGATCCGGCCAATTAATCGATGGGATTTATGTAGTGATTGACAAGATGTATTCTTATGAAATCTCATCCTTAATTTTGAACATTCTCTTTTTGTAGTTTTTCTTATAGGTGGGACTGATACAAGATAAATGTTAGTATAAACTAGCTGGGTAACAAGGGGGGAAAGCTTAACTACTAAAGAAGTCTGAGCTTTGGATAACCCATGTGCTAAAGCATGCAGAGAATGATTCTTACACCTACAACAAGCCTAGTACTAATACATTAACCTGTTGGTGTTCCAATTATTGATTGAGATAAGACTAGCAGAAGAAAACATACATGCAATAAACAATGGCAAGAAAAATAGTTTCCTTAGCTCTAATAATCAATCACATATTAACACAACAATTTAATTTTCATCATTAGAGACAACAACTATAAAAATATTGAATTAGATAACTTATCAATAGATTCAGAGGCTCTTACTCATTACAACATCCATTCATGAGATAAAATAAGAAATAATTCTTCTTCAGATCCAATCACACATGCTTTTGATGAAAAACATAAAACTTGTCTCTGGTCCTAAACAAGACTTCTCAATTAAGGTAGCTCTGAAATAGTTCTTTACAATCCAAAAATGAGGGTCTTTGCAAAAACCATCGACCTCTTCTTACAGTTCGATCCCCTTATTTGTAACATATTATTAACTAAAAATAACTATCAAAAGTGCAAGCTAAGTAAAACAAAACATCACCACATGGTGCTTTCATCACTCAGTCTTCTACAAGTCATCAAATGGTTTCACTTGAGTGGATGACGCTTCTCGTACTCTGACCATTTGATGAAGATATCCTCGTATGTGTTGGCATACGAGAATCTGTGTTGGTCCATTGGGGCCGAAAGGATCTCCTTTATATCCATTGTCCATGCCCGATACCTGACTATTCTAGCACTTAACTACTGCAACACTATCTGAGCCTTGATCGGGTGTTCCATGAACTGCTGCACTTGACTTGGCGACATGTTCTCCACTTTTCTATGTCTGTAGCCCACAATGAGTCTTGTTCAACATGTAATTTGACTATGTCATGCAAGTCGACAAAGTCATAAGGTGTGTCGAATTCTGGAAGGTCGATGTCTCTCATCACCTGGTTGATCTTGGTCCGGATATTTTCGCACCCGACCCATTTCTCTTGGATTTCCTGATGAGGCTCTTGGGACATTTTCACCCAGTATTCAACCGAATTCTTTATGCAGTCGATGTTTCTATCCCTTAGTACCCGTATGTCGTGCTCTTCGGTGTCTCGGCCCTATTGAACTGTGTTGATGTAGTCGATCCTTTCCACTACTTGGTGTTCTTTATCATAGCATCTTTCATATCCTTGCACATCTCCAGTGCCATGAGGGTGTATTATTGGAAATTGGATATCCCTGTAGTTAAAAGGTGTTGCTCATTCATAAATTTACTATAGGCCTCCTGGAATTCGCTTCTCAGGAACACTGTGGCCTGTGTGGAGTCTTGATAATATTTCACCAAATGGCATATATTCTCCAAATCCTTCAGTGCAGCGACAAACTCCTCTTAATCCTTACTCACTCTATTCAGGGTCGCATATGTGATTTCCATCCCTGCGTCAATAATCTCAGATGTCTTGGCATGCTCCATGCTAATCAATTTATCCTTTGTGGTGATGAGGATGGAGCAATCCAGAGTAAGCCTCCTCTTCTTGGTGGTTCTTTTCATGAAGGCTTTCCTCTTTTTATCATAATATATGGATTGTATATATGAGACCTCATCCACGGGTTCAGGGATTTTCTGCTCTCCCAAGGTAAGCATGTTTCCTAGGCTCCCGATGGTGTATATATGTTCAAGACTGGGTTCTTGAACCTCTTCCATGTGTTCTGAAAGTTTGGCCTCTGGTTTTTTCTCATCGAGAGGTAAAGTATCGACTGAAATTGAAGCATCAGGGGCAAGCTTGATATTTACTTGATAATCGGTTGTTGAGATGTCAATTTCCTACTTTGGAACTTCTTCTTCTTGTTCGCCCGACCCTAGCTCATCCTTCAGGCTGTTCACTTGGGTCCCTAGTACATTGAGTATCTCATTGTCTAAGACACTTTCGACCTCCTGGTCACTCTATGGAAGGCTTTGAATTTGAGCATTGGGAGTTGGGAAAGAGGCCTTCTGGGGTTCCTTTTCCTCTGTGATCTATACTGGAGTCACCAGGGAAAACTATGAACTCTCCTCATCATCATAGATCATCATTCACTCATGGAGGGGGTTTGGTTCACTTTCTCTCCCTCATGTCCTCTCTATATTTGGTTGATATGAAACTTCCCCTAGTGATCCAGCCTATGGTGTTGAAACTTCAGGGTTATCCAACCCAATGATATCTTCAATTTGTATTGGTTTTGGGTCACTTGTACCTACCTGGATTTCTATTAGGTTTTCAGCAAGGAACCTTGTCATTTCTACGAGGTCCAGTTCATTCTATAGTTGATCAATTACTCATTGTGCATGTTCCATTAGGATCAATCTCCTTTCCTGTGCCTCCAGTGTCATATATAGTCCCCTGTTCTGCACCTATGTTGCCTCTACCGCTACGATTTCTTCCCTAGATCTGAGGGACTCTTGAGTTGAATTCTCTATTGTTTCCATCTATTCAACCATACTCATGGCCTTGAACCTGGTCATTTTCGATTCAACCATCCTTTGCACCACCTTGTCCCAGTCCTGGGAGTTCTCTATGAAGACTTCATCTTCAAACTTGTCATGAGCATATGGCTAGTAGGACGACATTTGTGAAGCATGTTGCAGGACCAAGCCCTTTGGATTTTTATTGCGGAATTGGCCCATTGGGAATCTAAATTCGAGTTGGCTCAGCCCTTCTTGTTTGGCTTGAGCAGTATCCTTTACCAAGTAGAACCCTACATGGAAATCATAGGGTATGAAATCTCATTTCTTATCCTTGACCAGGGTGGTGTTGTAGCCCTGCAATATGGTTTGATAATGTATCTCTCCTATGAAAAGTCAGTCTGGGACATGAGTTGGTAGGAGATATGGTCCTCCAGTGGCCCCAAACACCCTGATGTAAGTGGTGTGCTCATCCAAATACCAATGGCCTACCTTGGATATCATTTTCTTTATTGTCACCGATAACCTTGGTAATTCCTTCTTAAAAATAATAAAATAAATTTGAGTGATGAATTCATCGCAGATGAGGGAGTAATATTTCTTATACCTATTTTCCCATAGCATGCTAAAGTATATGTGGACCGGGAGCTCTACAACATGCCATCTCAAATTCATGCCGACGAAAACGTCTCTAGTGCACATGACATTGAGCATGTATGAAGCCATGTAAAAATTTGGTGCTTCCCCTTCCTTCGACACCTGGGCATGCTACACACATATTCTTAGTTTCTTGGAGATAATTTCTCCCCGGTTGAAGCTTCACTTGGTGATCGCAATTGTGTATGCCAAAGGAATCCATGCCTCTGAAAACCTGGAGCAATCTTTCTCTTCATACAATCAGTAGATGAAAGCCATAAAATAGACGTGAGGATCCCTTAAGTTAATTTTCCCATACCAACCAGTTCTCTAGTTGGTAAACTTCTTTTCCTCCCTCCACCATGAGGCCATCACTCGACTGGTGTCATGGAGTTCGTACAATTTCACCATGAAGTATGTGTTTAGTTTCTCCTCATGGGCTCTAATTTTGTAGTATTTCTTCACTTCTACCGAGAGGAACACTCTAACGCACCCACCATTGTCATCATTTATTAAACATTTATGTGTGTCAGTGGGGTCGATGAGCCACTTCAGGACTTCTACGCAGGGAAAAATGGGGGTTCTTCTTGCCACCATATGTAGATATGACCCTTGGATGTTCGGGAACACCTGGTTTTCAAGTGCGCTTATGCCCATATCATTGTGTGGGACATATTATGGGTATTCCTCTCGAATGATCTTATTAAATAGATCTCCCCACTGTGGGAACGTTATCTTGGACCCAATGCTCGCCTCTATAAGGTCGAAGGATAGATGAAAACCTTCTGTGTTGCTGTCTTGACGACATGCTCCGGCCTAGGGATGTTGTAACATACCCAACCACCTACAGGCTGAGGTACACTACCTGCAATCCCACCCTTGGGCTTCTTTCTCTTATCGATACCTTTTTAAAATTTAAATATGCATAAAAGAAAAGACTTTAACGACATGCACAACAATATCCAGCAAGCATGCATAATCTAAGATTCGATTAAATGATAATTAAATATACAGTGGAAATACATTCATATACATGCAATTGATACCATAACAGAGAGAACTTATCTTTATGAAATATGACACCAACTGGCTTCAGACCAAGGACTTTCCACCTAACCGTAGACACTACTGTTGTAAATCTCAACAACAGCATCACCCCCGAGCCAGGGATATGAATCGACAAGGACAGTTCTAGAGTGTTACTTGTCTTCCTAAACCAGTCAACACCCAAGCTCTGATAGGCGTCCCATATCTCACAACAATCTAAGTACCCAGCTCTCTTCTACCCATCTTGCACCACCCAAGAGAACGAACCTCCACCCTTCTCTACCATGTACTCCCTCAGGCAGTCCTTCTCCTTATTTCAGGCTCCAGCGCAACTGGTCCAGAATCTCAATGTTGCAACTCTCAAGACTCACAACTATGAGTAGCATTGGACATAGGCCAACACATCCCAGATATACAGGCCTCAAGTCATGGCTGGATCACTCCAGCGACCACTACAACCAACTATCACATGGCTAATTCTTCGTCAGTTCAGTTCCCTTCCCTAAGACAAGATGTGGATGATGGATGGATCAATGAATGGGTAAGTGGGTGCATGAAAGTGTGTGAGGGAAAGAATGGTACGAACATGAAATCAATGAATAAGACATCAAGCGAACCCCCCCATCAGACCAAAGGTGGGTTTAATTAACCTCATGGGGAAATCAAGAACCTCCTGGCCTTCCCCAAGAAGCTCACGTAACCGATCCCATCCCTTAGGAAAAAAGGGTAATTAACATAGGAATAAACACCTAGCCCCTCAAGCCCCCTCTCTTGTGGAATCATAGCCCCCTATAACTCTATTCCTTGTCCATCTAGTAGCCAGCCATGTATTTATTATTAACAATGATAAAAACATTACATGTCTTGGGCACACTGGCCTTTTAATAATTGTTTGGGAACTCTGACCTCTCATCATTGTAACAATACATTATTTAAAATGGGGGTTCAAAACGTAGGGTGTTACATTCCCTCCCCCTTATTTTGGCACTGTCCTTAGTGCATTTACAAAATATAGATCAATCTCAAATTTATTCAAAAAGATGTGGGTACTCTACTCGCATGGCATCTTCATGCTCCTAGGTAGAATATTCAGGACTGTAGCAGGTCCAGTGAACTTTTACCATCTCTATAACTTGATTTTGGAGCATTTTGACTTTTCTGTCCAATACCCGCACTGGTTGAACCTCAAAATCTCCCTCTGTCTCTACCTAAATCAGATGCCAATCAATAACATGGTTAGGATCATGTACATATTTATTTAGTAAAGAGACATGAAATACATTATTCACATTCATGGAAGCATGCAATGCAAGCATGTATGCAACTGGCCCTATCTGTCCAATATTTCAATTGGACCACAAAATTTGGCTGCTAGCTTTGTACAATTACCTAATTTCAAAGAGCTTTTCTTGGGATTCACTTTCAAAAGTAAATAATCCCCTACTTTAAATTCTCTAGCTGTCTTGTTCTTGTCTGCATAAACTTTC
Organism: Picea sitchensis; assembly: GCA_010110895.2. Classification (NCBI taxonomy): domain Eukaryota; kingdom Viridiplantae; phylum Streptophyta; class Pinopsida; order Pinales; family Pinaceae; genus Picea; species Picea sitchensis. Next base: position 74,005 of record SNQJ01S0018977.1, on the reverse strand, counting down.
TTTCTATCCTCAGTTGCCTTTAAATTTTGCTTGATCTTAACCACCTGATCTTCCATGTCCTTGAGCAACTCCGGCCCAAGTACCACTCTATCTGTTGGGTAGTCCCAACTTACTGGAGTATCACATTTCCTACCATACAAGGATTCAAATGGGATCATTCTTAATGAAGCTTGATACCCGTTATTATATGCAAACTCAACCAAGTGTAAGTAATATTCCCACTTAGATGGCTTATCCATCACATACATTCTCATCATGTCTTCAATTATTCGATTGACTCTCTCTATTTTCCCATATGTCCAGGGATGATATGATGTGATAAAGTTTATATTTGTGACAAATCCTTTAAACAATCCCCCTCTATAAATTGGAGGTAAACTTTGTATCTCTTTCCAAGACGATTGTCCTAGGTATCCCATGCAACCTAGCAATTTCCTTCATGAAAATTTCTGCAATATTATCCATTGTATGAGTTGTCTTCACAGACACAAAATGAGCATCCTTTGTTAATTTGTCAACCACCACCATGATTGAATCATGTTGCTTATTCATTTTGGGTAATCTTGTGATGAAATCCATGGTGATAACTTCCCATTTCTTCTCTGGGATTTGAAATGGTTGCAGAAAACCCGTTGGGTGCCTATGCTCAGCCTTCACCTTCTAACATTCCATACATAGAGTGATGTAATCAGCAACATCCTTCTTCATTCCTGGCGAAAAGAACTAGCTTCTTACCACTGTAATTTTTTTCTGGTAACAGGGATGTCCAACATAAGGGACATCATGCATTTCCTTCATTACCAAATTCCCCAGTTCTCCAGAACTAGGAACATAGATTTTGTTTTTATGCATGAGTAATTTGTCTTCCTTTATCTCATACTCTATTTTCTGCTATACATCTCCTTGTTGTAATTTTTCCTTTACTTGTAGGTAATGCTGGTCTGTAACAAGGCCATCTAAAATTCTTCTCTTCAAGTCTAACTGATGCATATTTACAATAGTATGATATGCACTCTTCTACTAAGTGCATCGACAACGTTATTCTCCTTTACCTTGATATGATTGATATCAAAGTCATATTCACTTAAAAATTCCAGCCACCGTATTTTCCTGGAATTCAATGTTGGTTGTTCAAAAATATACTTCAAGCCAATGTGGTATATCCTTAATTTGAATTTCTTCCCCATGAGATAATGCCTCCACATTCTCAGGTCATGAACAATGGCAGCAAGTTCCAAGTCATGAGTGGCATAGTTCCTCTCATGTTCCTTAAGATTTTTGGACTCATATCCAATGACATGTCCATTTTGAGTGAGGACTCCCCCAAGTCCTTCCTTACATGTGTCTGTACATACCACAAAACTTTCATTTGGGTCAGCAATCTTAAACACAGGTGCACTAGTAAGTAATTCCTTCAACAAATTAAAATTCTTTTCACACTTGAGTGCCCATTCAAATTTAGTTCCCTTCTTTGGAAAAGAAGTTATGGGATGATCAATCTTAGAGAACCCTACTATGAACCTTCTGTAGTATCCAGCTAATCCCATAAAATATCTGACTTCTGACACATTTCTAGGTGTTGGCCATCCTCTAATGGCTTTGATCTTCTTTGGATCTACTGTTATGCCTTGCTCTGAAACAATGTGTCCCAAGTAATTGATTTGCTTTTGATAAGAAGAAAACTTACTCAACTTGGCATACAACTGATGCTCTCTCAGTAGTTTCAATACTAGTCTTAAGTGATGTTCATGCTCCTCTTCAAAATTAGAATATATAAGTATGTCATCCAAGAATACTATGACAAACTTATCCAAATCATTTCTGAATATTCCATTCATTAAGCACATGAAGATAGTTGGTGCATTGGTTAGTAAAAAAGGAACCACTACAAATTCATAATGACCATACCTGGTCCTAAAGGTTGTCTTATGAATGTCTTCTTCCTTGATTTTTACCCGATGGTATTCGTCTCTCAAGTCAATTTTTGAAAATATATTTTCTCCTCTTAGTTGATCAAAGAGGTGATCAATTCGGGGTAGATGATACTTGTTCTTTATAGTGTACTTGTTCAACTGTTAGAAGTAAATACACACCCTCAAGGTTCCATCCTTCTTTTTGACAAAAAATATTGGTTAAACACTTGGACGTATGTACCCTTTCTTCAACAATTCTTCCAAATGCATTTGTAATTCTTTTAACTCTGGTGTGCTCATTCTGTAAGGTGTTTTCGACACCCGGGAAGCTCCTAGCATTAAATCAATTGAGAAATCTATCTCCCTTCTTGGTGGCAATATGGGTATTTCTTGGAATACATCTTCAAATTCCTGTAGTACCGAGAAATCTTTGGGGCTTGGCCCCTTTGTATTATCTGGCTCTTCCACATGAGTTGCATACAATTGACATCCTTTCCTAAAACATATTTTTAGTTGTAAGTCTGAAATCTCCCTTATAGAGATGGGTCTTGGAACTCCTTTCACGGTGCTATGTTTTCCATTTCCAACAAGACATGTAAATGTATTGTTATGGAAATATAGGAAAACATGATGCTTGTCCAACCAATCCATTCCAATTAGAATATCATAAGACCCCAATGGTATGATATTTATATCAATACTAGTATTCATGCCATTAAGACTTATGGAAGAACTTCTGACCATATCGTGGATTCTTCTTTTGGTTCCAGTGGCTAACTGAACCAAACTTGCTTTTCTAAGTTTACTCTTCTCCAAATGTAATCTATCCACTATATTAGGATCAATGTAGCAATGACTTGCTCCTAAATCAATCAAAATAGCAACAGGTTTATTTATGATCTTACCTTCCACCTCGATCATATTGGACTGGTACTCTGCTTGTTGATCATCTAAATATGCATAGATTCTTCCCATATCTTTGACCGTTGTAGCCTCTTGGATGTTTTGCACATTCTTCACTCTGTCCTTTATATGTGGGCAATCCTTGTACAGGTGATCTTCCTTGCATCCCCAGCATTGGATTGGTGGTCTTCCCCTTTTTCCCAAGGAATCTTCTTTCTTGAAATCCCCCTTAGCATACTGATCTTGATGATTTCTATTAGGATCATTCCTATTGAAGGGAGGTTTTAATCCTTTCCTCCTCTGATCGAACTTCACATTTTTCTTTTCCTTCTAAGATTTCTGCAAGGATTCTCTTCCTTGGCCTTTCTCATACATGTATTTAGCCCTCCTGATGGCCTCAGTCAAGGTATTGGGTTCATAATACTTGATATTTTCCTTATAAAAGGTTGGTAGTCCACTTAGAAATCTTTGTATTTTCACTTTCTCATCACTAAGGAACCTGACATACTTTAACAATCCCAAGAACTTCTTCTCGTACTATTCCATAGTCATGCTTCCCAACCTAAGTTCAAAGAAACATTTCATTTTCTTGTCATATAAATGCTCTGAGAGGTATTCCTTATGGAAGTACTTCTTGAACTGCTTCCAAGTGATCCTACTTTCATTAACATGTTCCACTTGCTTCAGTTGGTCCCACCACATTGCAACTTTCCCGTGTAAATGTTAGGTGGAAATCCTGGCTTCCAAATTTGATGAATAGTTATGCAGCTGAAAATATCTCCAGAGTCCAAGCAACCATGCTTTGAAATCATCTTCACTTTCTCTTTAACCATCGAAGGAAGGTTTCTTGAGCTTCCTCAACTCTCCTTGCAAAATATCTACCTCTTGTTTCCTTCTTTGGTGTCTAACAGGAGACACCTCTGTACTGCTTATGGGATCTTTCGATGCATAAAACCTTCTTTCTGAGTAAGGAGGTGAGTGGTGTCCATGATCTCTTCTATCACTTCTATAATAACCAGCTCTTCCACGATCATTCCTTCTTTCATGGCACATTCCTTCTTCCTCTTGTCTTGAGTTTGATCCCTTCTTCGTTTGTCTCTGCAACTGATTTAAGATCTACAACACTTGAGCATTTATTTTACTTTTCTCTCTCATCAGTCTCTCGTTTTCTTCTTTGTAGCTCTGCACTTCCATATTTAGGCTTCTTATCGTTTCTAGTAATGTTTCCTGCTTTGATTTTCCCTTACATCCATTGGAATCTGTCTTTGCATTACCAACCCTAGTATTCTGGCCTTTAGCCTCCTTATCATGAATGGAGGCTCCCTTGCCTTCTTCCATTTCCTCAATACGCATCCTGAGGTGATGTGCTTAAGCCCCTTAATTCTGCAAAATGTGCAAGTGACCATTTTGTTAGAATTACGCATATGATAAACAAAATTGCCAAACCATGCTACATGTATCTTTCTTTTTTTTGTTCATGAAGATCATATCCCCATTATCCAAAAATAACAGTGTCATGTTATCCTTGGCTAACATAGAATTTCATCCTGCACAAATGCTTCCTTCAAACCACCTTCCCAGGTGACCATGGATAGAAAATGTGGCTAAATCCTTGCTTATCACCTTTCTGTCTCGAAGACAGCCAATTCAGCCCTTAGCCCTCCTTCCCTCAACTCTCAATCTGCATATGACCATGGCCATGACCCTCTGCTTAGCTAAAAAAAAATTTTCTAGATATTTGGGACTTCAGAGCTTTCAACCAGGATCAGATCAACGGTCCTCGTCCTCTTTCACAATCAACAAACAAGGTCCACTTCGGGACTCCGCACTTCGGGAGTCTCAACTTTCCTCGCTTTCCTCCTCTCGAAACTCTTTTACCCAGAGTTCATGATATGTTGACGGGTGTCCTCCCATAGATCAGTGGTTGTGAATTTTTCCGGCTCTTCGAGCTTCAGAAGTTTCAAAATTTCCTCCCACACTTTCTTCAAATTTCACCCAAAGTTGACGATCCTTCGACGTGTGTCTTCTGGAATCAACGGTTGATATGTACTACGGCCTTCGTGCCTTCAGGATTTTGCAACCCAATGAAAACTGTCACATATTTCCCCTCTAGAGTTCCTAGTCTCCATACTACATGATCTGTTGCCACGTGGTGAAATACTAGAAGTGGACACATCGCCCAATCAGGTGGGTGAGACGTGTACATTCTAACAAAATTTTCAATACTCCAAATGCTCAAAAAATATTGACACGTGGCACACATTCCATGTGTCCACGTCATGCCAGGTGACATCTGCAAGCCACATCACTTTGGGAGATTCTGGGCTCCACATCACCTCCTGGTGATGTCATCATGCCCCATCACTTCAGCTCTTTAGGCTTCGGGACTTTAGGAGTTTTCATACTAGAACACTTCCAATTCTCCCAAACTTCGCATTCCCGAACTGGCCAATCTATCACCATGTGTCCTCCTGGATCGGACAACTAATATTCACTTTAAGTCTTCACCCAGATTCCACTGATCTGCATGGCGTGTCCTCCTTAATATGATGGTTGAGGATTACTTCGACTATTCGTAGTTTCAATGTTCGAGCCCTAACCTATCACATCACTGCATGCCTTTCAATTTGCGGGAGCATGTATTGGTGGTTTGGAGTAACCCTCTTTTTGCCCCACAATTCTCCTAATGCTAATACGTAACCCATTGGGGAAACTGGATCGTGGGACCACCTTGGTAAGTTATCTCCCATGCCACTTGGTTACCCACAATGCCTCCTATCTGTTGATATCCCTCTCCCATGGGATCTGACGGTTGTGACCTTAACCCTTTCCTCCTTTTCATTGGACGACCCCTGTTTTCCTATCCTCCAATCCAACGATCCTGGATCTATCCTGATCCTATAGTAGAGATCTCTCCTGAGTTTGAAGGGGATGGTCATGATCCTTTGAAACCCTTACATGGGTCTCTGACATTCTATCTCCCACGTAGATTTTTCAATGCCATTCCTCCTGAGATTTTCAACTCCATAGTTAGAATTTGATCTCGGCCCTGAGACTTTGACCAATAGACCCGGCCCATACCGGCCTGGTGTTTCAACCAGAAACTCTGATACCAAATTGTAACATACCCAGCCACCCATAGGCCTGGGTATGCTACATGCAAGCCCACCCTTGGGCTTCTTTCTCTTATCGATACCTTTTTAAAATTTAAATATGCATAAAAGAAAAGACCTTAACAACATGCACAACAATATCCAACAAGCATGCATAATCTAAGATTCGATTAAACGATAATTAAATATACAACATAAATACATTCATATACATGCAATTGATACCATAATAGAGATCACTTATCTTTATGAAAGATGACACCAACTGGCTTCATACCAAGGACATTCCACCCAACCGTAGACACTACTGTTCTAAATCTCAAAAACAACGTCACCCCCGAGCCAGGGCTATGAATCCACAAGGATGGTTCCAGAGTGTTACTTGGCTTCCTAAACCAGTCAGCACCCAATCTCTCATAGGCTTCCCAAATCTCACAACAATCCAAGTACCAAACTCTCTTCTACCCATATTGCACCACCCGAGAGAAAGGACCTCCACCCTTCTCTACCATGCAGTCCCTCAGGAAGTCCTCCTTATTTCAGGCTCCAACGAAACTGGTCTAGAATCTTGATGATGGAACTCTCAGGATTCACAGCTATGACCAGCGTTGGACATAGGCCAACGCATCTCCAACATGCGGTCTTCAAGTCACGGATGGATCACTCCAGCGACCACTACAACCAACTATCCCATGGCTAATTCTTCAGTAGTTCGGTTCCCTTCCCCGAGCCAAGATACGGATGATGGATGGATCAATGAATGGTTAAGTGGGTGCATGAAAGTGCATGAGGGAAAGAATGGTATGAACAGGAAATTAGCTAACAAGCCATCAGTTGATCCCCCCCATCGGACTAGAGGAGGGTTTAAGTAACCTTGTGGGGAAATCAAGAACCTTCTGGCCTTCCCCAAGAATCTCACATAACCAATCCCCTCCCTTAGGAAAAAAGGGAAATTAACATAGGAATAAAGACTTAGCCCCTCAATCTCCCTCTCTTGTGGAATCATAGCCCCCTATAAGTCTAGACCCAGTCCGTCTAGAAGCTAACCACATATTTATTATTAACAATGATAAAAACATTACATGTCTTGGGAACAATGGAATTTTAATATTTTTTTGGGCACTCTGGCCTCTCAGCATTGTAACAATACATTATTTAAAAGGGGGTTTCAAAACTTGGGTTGTTATAGACATACTCCAATTCCCTCGCAGTTCCTAGAGAAGAGCCTTCGCCCATCGCTACTTATTTTAGCTTTGGTGATATTGGCGAGCATCTGGTGGTTGGATTTCTCGACGACATTGTTCCTGCAACTTAACTAGAATTTCAGAGACTGTGAAAAACCAGATAAACACATATAATATATAGACATGTAAAATTTACAGACTCGGATACATACCTCTGAAGCTTGTTAAAACCTAGTTATTTTGATAATCATGAAGTCAATACAGCCTTCGAGTTGCTCATCTTTCTCCTTTGGATGCTCTAGAATTCTCTTACGTGCATAATGATTTCATTCACAATGAATCCAGATATTTTAAAGAGGAAATATCTTATCATGTCACATCGGCCATTCGATTCAGGTTATGAGTGAATTTTCAACAAATTTGACGCTGAATCTCTAGAACTCAAATTCATCGTGAGTTGACGACAGAGACGCGGGTGGTGATGTGGTCTATCAATGATTTTAAACAAATGTTTTGATTGGCACACTAGGTAGAAACTAATGTAGGATCAGATATTAATTAGCTCCTTAAATGCTCAAAATTCGATCGTTTCTAATGCTAAAAAGTCATGTCGTGTCACTCTTTCAGTGGGTGTATCATGGATCGGATTTGTGTTGCAAACATTTTCATTGATATCCTCCTGCAAAAAATATCTGACATTGATCAATCTTATCGTACAATTCTGACGCAACAAAGATGACTCGGAGGTGTGACTCGGACCTAGGGAACCAAGAATGACTCTAGATAGAACTAGACTGTACGACCCTCTTACTTGGTAAATACACGTGGCATTGGAAACCAATGACTTAATTTGTTTGTATTAATCGAATTCGAGACTTTCCTTAAGTTATTCATTCTAAACAAACCTTAGATTGTCAATGCCAAAAAAGTGTCCAGGATCAATGATCGACAATAAACCTATCAAAGTGCTTTCAAATAATCTCCCTTGAAAAAGTCCCGATGCCGAAAAAGAATCGGGGATCGATGATCAGGGATATATTTTATCATGGCTAGAATGTTTGTTGTGATCCTTATGGGTTTTCCCCAATACTAATGATGCACATTGAGCATCAGCTATCGGTGATATATTTTCGTTCTTCGTTAACGTCTGCCCTCCCCCCTCGTCTTTTATCAATGATGAAGGGAAATCGACTATCGGTGATATATTTATGAAAAAATGTAACGCAAACCAAACCTTCCTTCTGCCGATGCTGATGGAGATTGACGCTCGACGACTGTGGTTTTCTGAGTGGTTCCTTTTCTTCTTTGAATTCCTTCCGATGTTGAACCTGAGCGTGTTGGATGAGTTGTTTAGTTGTCGATTCTTTATTCAGTTGTTAAGGAATTTTTAGTTGTGGGGTTTCATAAGTTCAAGAAAACCTGAATAGGTGATGAGAGTCATGAAAATAAGCGAAGAAAAAACATTTCCCAAAATAAAATCGAATCAGATAGTGCATAAGATCAATTGGTACCCAAAAGTAAATGATAAGGATTTTTTTTTTAGGGTGTGTTGAGTGCTCAACAAATGGAGACTTCCTAGGAAAAATAAGAATCTTTGTTCCTACCTTGGGCTCAGCTAATGCAAAAGATGGTTAATAACTTAACTAGTTTTTCTTAGAGCCTCTTTTATCCTTGCATTTGAAATTCCATGGTTGGTGCATTTGGGCTTGCCTATGGGGTTTTCAACCTTTATTCCACCTTCCTTTCCTATAACCCTGAATCATGCCCCCTTTGACAAGAGTCGAGTAAATCATTCACTGGAACCCATCCATTTAGTTATCATCATTCACTTGCTACAGTGTTGCTCTGATTCCAACGAGAGTCCATAGCCCCGACGAAGTTACCCCGACGTCACAGACCTTTCTTTGTGTTGAGGAAAATATATGGATTGATATTACTCAAGAATTTTTAGACTTTATGATGCAGAAGCATCGCCAACATCAAGCGAGAGTGGGGCAGGCGCCAACGCATTTTGGCACATGATAAAATTATTTGAATGTTTTTGAAGTGAATACACCAAACTTAAATGAAACAATTAAGGAAGGGCATACTTCCATATTGTAAATAGACCTTGAGCATCCTGCTCTCGTCTGTATTAGGTGAAGGCATTTATGTTATTGAATGTAAGTAGGTAGAATTGAATTCCTAGATTAGACAATTTTAGGAGCCAAAGGGAAAACGGATATAGACACCCTCACTTGTATTATTGTAACAATTAGCAGCATTATGAGAAGAGAGCACAGGAGAGCAGAAGCAGAGAGCTATGTAGAGTAAACCCCATGTACAGAAGTTCTGGATTAATACAAAGATCTTTAGTTCAGACTCATGGTGTCCAATTTCTTTTTGTGTTACACATGTTGATTTATATATGTTTGTTTACCGTCTATTATGCATTTTTCTTTGCTGTGTGAATGTATGATTTCATATTGAATGTCTGAAATATGAAGAGAGGGAGAGAAGAGAATGAGTTTCAATTGTTTCTTTGTCTGAGCAAGAGTTTTCTTGCAAGGAGTGCAGTGAAATTGTCCGCAAGGTGTGCATAGAAATAAGTCAGAGTTCGTCTCTGCAAGCCTAGGAGAGATAACATTGTTCTCATTCTCGCAGAAGTGAAAGTCAAGCACAGGAGCCATGCAAAGTGAGCACTGGCTGAGAAGAGTCTCAGGGTTTGCAACCTAAGTGAAACTGTGGAAAGATTGTTGTCGCAGAGAGTGCACAGTGTCGAAGAATTCAATACTTGGAAGTATTGAAGAGTTGCCACAAGGAGTGCGTGTAGGAGTCTTCTTGAAGACTCGAGTTGTCGAAGAAAAGATCAAAGGAATTTGTGCCTTAAAATGTTGAAAGGAGGTGCAACGATATCATTTCGCGAGTGGACATGCTTTGCGAAAGAACACTTTGTTCATTTCATGGGAATCGTTAAGGAGGAATTCGACGGTCAAAATTCTCTGTGGAGAATTCACAAGGTTCTGAGAACCGTCAGATCTTACAGAGGAGAAGGGAAGTTACGGTCGGGAGAAATCGGACCGTTAGATCACTCACGAAATTCATTTCGGGGTTTCGGGAGTTGAAAGGTTGAGACCTTTGCATCAAGATTTGCGATATCGCGAAAGGTGAAGTCACGAAATCACGAAAGGAATCTGAGTCGTCCGATTGGAAGGACACGTGTCATGAGATCACCCGTATCGGGGATTCGGGCATCAGAGGTTAGAAGGAGAAGTTTTCAACTTCGCGAGTGGTGAAGATGCGAAGTAATCCAAGTCATCCATTGGAGGAGGACAGGTGTCAGAGATCAGAGGATCTTGTGAACTCGGAGGTTCACCGGGTGAGAGCCAAAAAGTTTGGGTGCTTGAAATTGCGAGAAGCGAAGTCGCGAAGTGTCGAGAGCCAGCACGAGGGACACGTGGTAGAACTGCATAGTGGACCCGAGAATTTAACCAGCAGACACGTGTCACACATTTGGAGGAGTCAACACCCCATTGACCTCTCACGTCTTGGGGACTCAGGAGAAAAGGAAATGAAGGTTCGAGCCCTCGACTCGCAAAGTCGTGAAAAGCAAGAACGAGAGGAGGAAAGTCAAATCTCGCCTCTCGGGGGTTCAAGAAAGAAAAGGGGCAAGGCTCGACGTTTGAACTCGTGAAGGCATGAGAGGTGAAAGTTACTAGTGCTTAGCCTAGCCGACAATTGTGCAAGGAGGGCGCTGACGAAAGGGGAGCCATAACCATTTCGCGGTCTTGGGTATCGCAGAGTTGGAGGAGGAAGGCTCGAAGTTTCAACTTGCGAACTCGCGAAATCATGAACTGTGAAAAAGAACTTGTGGATCGATTTGAAGGGGGATTCCAGCAGAGAATCTGAAAGAGTCGATCCGGCTCAAGGGTGTATAAAATGATCTTATGAGTGGATCTCGGTCCCGAGGGGCCGATAGGGTCTGCGTCAAGTGGTATCATAGCACAGAGATTCCTTTTCTTTTTGTAGCAGGGAAAAGGAAGATTCACCATGTCGCAGAGAAGAAGGGACAACCAAACACCCAATCTGCCAGAGGAGAGGGAAATATTGAGAAGAAGGGGTATGCAAATGCCTGATCCAGCCATAGAAAGAGAAATGCATGACCTACGCGCCAAACTTGAGGATATGGAGACAGCACAGAGCCGTACAGCTAGTGTTGGGGATCTTAGTGATTCCGAAAGTGAAGATGAAGCTAGACATGAAGGAGAAAAAATCACAGCAGAAGATGCAACAAATGAACTCCTGATTAGGGTTGTTGCAAGAATGGGTGCTAAGGAAAAAATGGGTATTCCAGTATACGAGGGAAACCTGGATGCCGAGGAGATTCTAGATTGGATTAGAGCTCTGGACACATATTTTGACTATGAAGATATCGAGGAGGACGAAAAGGTCAAACATGCTGTCATGAGACTTAAAGGACATGCATCATTATGGTGGGATGAGCTACAAGCTGACAGACACTGCAAAGGAAAGCAGAAGATCAAGAGTTGGGATAGGATGATCACGAAGATGAAGGTGAAAGTCATTCCCAGGGATTACCAGATTACTCTATTTCAAAGAATGCAAAATTTGAGACAGAAGCTGATGACAGTGAAGGAGTACACTGAAGAATTCTATAGGATGAACATCAAGGCAGGTCATCATGAAAGTGATGATGAAAAGGTTGGCAGGTACATGAATGGTCTGAGATACGACATTCAGGATGAGATGAGAACGATGACCATCTGAATGGTGGAAGATGCTTATCAGATGGCTCTAAAAGCTGAAGAGAAGTTGAGCCGAAAGTAAGGTCAAAGAGGCCGAGGCAGAAGTCAGCCTAGAGGCAAACCAGTTGCCCAGGATAGAAATCAGAAACCCAAGAAAGACTGGAAGAAACCTCAGACTCAAACTGAGAGAGGTGGAAGTTCACAGAGAGGGAAGCATACCGAACAGAGAGGTCAGTATGCTGATGAAAACATTTTTCCTCGTACCAGAGGTAGAGGAAGAGGAAGAGGTGGAGTAGTGAAATGCTTCACATGTGGAAAGAATGGACACAAGTCTTATGAGTGTCCAGACAAAAAGAAAGAAGGTGGTGAAACTCACATCACTGAAGCACAGAGGCGGAGTGTTGAGGCAGAAGATGCTGAAGGTGGAAGATCGATGATGATGCGAAAAGTTCTCTTAATGCCAGAGAAGGAGGTGGAGAATCCAGTGAAAAGAAACAGTCTTTTCTGGACTGCTTGCAAGACCAAAGACAGGGTATGCAAGGTCATTGTAGACAATGGTATCACAGATAATCTTGTTTCTATAGAGATGGTAGAAAACCTGGAGCTGGAGACAATTGAGCATCCGAGCCCATACAAAGTTTCGTGGTTACAAAAAGGACATCAGGTAAATGTCACTAAACAATGTTTAGTTGAGTTTAAAATAGGAGGGTATAAGGATGAAATACTCTGTGATGTCATTCTCATGGATGTTTGCCATCTATTGCTGGATAGACTGTGGCAATATGATAGAAATGTGATTCATCATGGGAGGAAGAACACATACACCCTAGAGAAGAATGGGAGAACTCACATGTTGTTGTTGATTAAGGATAAAGAGGTGAAACCTGAAGTAAGCAAGAATGTACTTCTCATGAGTGGGAAGGAACTTCTTACAGAGGTTAAGAAGAAGGAGGAATCGAAATTCATTGTGGTCAGGAAGCCAAAAATTGTTTTAACCAGTACAAGGGTAGATGATTTACCAGAAGAGGTTTAGAAATTTTTGGAAGAGTTTGTTGACATAGTAGTGGATGAACTACCTTGTTCGTTGCCACTGATCAGAAGTGTGAGTCATCATATTGATATCATACCTGGAGCTAGTTTTCCAAACAAAGAAGTGTACAGATTGACACCACAGGAGAATGAAGAGGTCAAAAGACAAGTCCAGGATTTGTTGGAAAAAGGTTTGGTCAGAGAAAGCTTGAGTCCGTGTGTTGTTCCGACAGTGCTCAGTCTGAAGAAAGACGGAGGCTGGAGCATGTGTGCTGACTCAAGGGAAATTAACAAGGTAACCATCAGGTACATATTTCCATTGCCAAGGATGGATGATTTGATGGATTGCTTGAGTGGGGACAATTTTTTTCAAAGATCGATTTGAAAAGTGGTTATCATCAGATCCACATGAGGGAAGGTGATGAATGGAAAAAAACATTCAAGACTAATGAAGGGTTGTATGAATGGCTTGTTATGCTGTTTGGCTTAACAAACGTGTCGAGTACTTTCATGAGGTTGATGAATGAAGTCCTAAAGGAGTTCATTGGAAAATTTGTCATTGTGTATCTTGATGACATAATGATTTTTAGTAAAATAGAGGCAGAGCATTTGGAACATTTGGCTACAGTGATGCATAGGCTACAACAAGAGAAGCTACTGATAAACATGAAGAAATCCTCATTCATGAAGACAAAGATCATTTATTTGGGTTTTTTTATTTTTGTAGATAAGTTGAGGATGGACCCAGATAAGGTGGAGATAATTAAGAATTAGCCATCACCGACGAGTATATTTGAGGTGAGAAGTTTTCATGGATTGGCTAGTTTCTACCAAAAGTTCATCAGGAATTTCAGTGGAATTAGTGCACCGATGATGGACACAGTGAAGAAGAGACACAAATATTTTCATTGGATAGAAGAAGCCGAAAAGAGTTTTAATTTGTTGAAAAGGAAAATCACAGAACAACCAATCCTGGTGTTGCCTGATTTCCAAAAGACATTTCAAGTGAAATGTGATGCAAGTGGATTTGCAATAGGGGCAGTTTTGAGTGAAGAACACAGGTCGATAACATACTTCAGTGAGAAGCTGAATGAAGCGAAAGTGAAATACTCCACGTATGACAAGGAGTTCTATGCTATTATTCATGCATTGAAGAAATGGAGACACTTTTGTAATTAAGCATATTTCTGGAACTACTAATAAAGTTGTTGATTCTTTGAGCAAGAAATGTTTGTTGTTGCAGGAGTTCAGAGTCAAAACACTGGGTTTTGATGATCTCAGGGACATGTACAGAGATGATCCAGATTTTAAAGAGGCATATGAAGCATCTAAGAATCCAATTCTCAAGGACATAAGCCAATGGATAGAATACATGATCCAGGATGGATTGTTATTCAGGGGCAATCAACTTTGTATTCCAAAATGCTCCATGAGGGAGAATTTGCTAAAGGAGAAACATAGTGGAGGATTGGCCGGACATTTCGGTCATGACAAGACGTTCACAAAGTTGAATGAGTCACATTTTTGGCTAGGGATGCAAGAATACGTCAAAATATTTGTGGACAGATGTAGAATTTGTCAGCATTCAAAAGGAAAGAGGCAAAATGCAGGTTTTTATCAACCATTACCCATACCTGATAGGCCATGGGATACGGTAAGCATGGACTTCGTATTGGGGTTGCCAAGAACACAAAGAGGGTTTGACTCAATATTTGTGGTAGTGGATAGATTTTCCAAAATGGCACATTTCATTCCATGTCAGAAAACTAGTGACACAACTCACATTGCGAATATGTTTTTCAAAGAAGTCATTCGACTTCACGACTTACCAAGGAGCATAGTTTCGGATTGAGACACCAAGTTCGTGGGACACTTCTGGAGAAACTTATGGAAAAATCTAGGAACAAACTTATCGTTCAGTTCAGCTTGTCATCCTCAAACGGATGGACAGACAGAAGTTGTGAACAGAAGTTTGGGAGACTTGCTGAGGAGCTTGGTGACAAAACACCACAGTCAGTGGGACAATATTCTGCCACAGGGGGAATTTGCTTATAGTGATTCACTCAACAGAAGCATAGGGAAGAGTCCGTTCCAACTTGTTTATGGGATGCATCCAAGAGGAGTTTTGGAATTGAGAGATTCAGAACATAATGAAACTAGAAGTGCTAGTGCAGAAGATTTCACAGAAGCGATGAAGGAACTTCACAGCCAGGTGAAAGAGCGATTGCAGAACTCGAGCCAAGAGTATAAACACAGAGAAGATCAACATAGGAGACAACTTCAATTTGAGGTTGGTGATTTGATTCTGGCACATCTGAGGAAGGAAAGATTCTTGAAGGGGACATATAACAAACTGAAGATGAAGAAGATCGGACCATGTAAGGTCTTGAAGAAATTTAGGGCAAATGCTTATGAGATTGAATTACCTGATGGGATAAGAGTTTCTCCGATATTCAATGTCTCATATTTTTACCCTTACAAAGATGAGGAAGCAGAAGCAGGTAATAAAAAACCAGAGGTTCAGTGGACAAAATAGATGCCAGTTGCAGAGAAGCCACAGATGGAAATCTCACTGGACAAGAGAGTTAGCAAGAGGACTAGGAGAAAAGAATACTTTGAATACTTGGTCAAGTGTAAAGGACATCCAGTTTAAGATGCCAGCTGGGAAAATGAAGCAGAGATCCAGAAGCATGGACAGACTGTGCGAGAGCTCATGGACAGGAGCCCATGAAAATTTTCAATCGCCAACATCAAGCGAGCGTGGGGCAGGCGCCAACGCATTTTGGCACATGATAAAATTATTTGAATGTTTTTGAAGTGAATACGCCAAACTTAAATGAAACAATTAAGGAAGGACATACTTCCATATTGTAAACAGACCTTGAGCATCCCACTCTCGTCTATATTAGGTGAAGGCATTTATGTTATTGAATGTAAGTAGGTAGAATTGAATTCCTAGATTAGACAGTTTTAGGAGCCGGAGGGAAAATGGATATAGACACCCTCACTTGTATTATTGTAACAATTAGCAGCATTATGAGAAGAGAGCACAGGAGAGAAGAAGCAGAGAGTTGTGTAGAGTAAACCCCATGTATAGAAGTTCTGGACTAATACAAAGATCTTTAGTTCATATTCATGGTGTCCAATTGCTTTTTGTGTTGCACATGCTGATTTATATATGTTTGTTTACCCTCTGTTATGCATTTTTCTTTGCTGCGTGAATGTATGATTTCATATTGAATGTCTGAAATCTGAAGAGAGGGAGAACAAAGAATGAGTTTCAATTGTTTCTCTGTCTGAGCAAGAGTTTTCCTGCAAGGAGTGCAGTGAAATTGTCCGCAAGGTGTGCATATACAGTAGTCAGACTTCGTCTCTGCAAGCTAAGGAGAGATAACATTGTTCTCATTCTCACAGAAGTGCAATTCAAGAACAGGAGCCGTGCGAAGTGAGCGTTGGTTGAGAAGAGTCTCAAGGTTTGCAACCTAAGTGAAACTGTGGAAAGATTGTTGTCACAGAGAGTGCACAGAGTCGAAGAATTCAATACTTGGAAGTATTGAAGAGTTGTAGCAAGGAGTGCATGAAGGAGTCTTCTTGAAGAATCGAGTTGTCAAAGAAAATCTCAAAGGAATTTGTGCCTTAAAATGTTGAAAGGAGGTGCAGCGATATCGTTTCGCGGGTGGACATTTTTTGTGAAAGAACACTTTATTCATTTCGCAGGAATCGTTAAGGAGGAATTCGATGGTCGAAATTCTCTGTGGAGAATTCACAAGGTTCCGAGAATCGTCAAATCTTACAAAGGAGCAGGGAAGTTACGGTTGGGAGAAATCGGACCGTTGGATCACTCACGGAATTCATTTCGGGGTTTCAGGAGTTGAAAGGTCTAGACCTTTGCACCAAGATTCGTGAGATCGCGAAAGGAGAATTCACAAAATCATGAAAGGAATCTGAGCCATCCGATTGGAAGGACACGTGTCACAAGATCACCCATATTGGGGATTCAGGCATCGGAGGTTAGAAGGAGAAGTTTTCAACTTCGCGAGTGACGAAGCTGCGAAGTAATCCAAGCCGTCCATTGGAGGAGGATAGGTGTCAGAGATCAGAAGATCTCGCGAACTCGGAGGTTCGCCGGGTGAGAGTGCAAAAGTTTCGGTGCTCGAAATTGCGAGAAGTGAAGTCGCGAACTGCCGAGAGCCAGCACGAGGGACACATGGTATAACTACACAGTGGACCCGAGAATTTAACCAATAGGCACGCGTCACACATTTGGAGGAGTCAACACCCCGTTGACCTCTCATGTCTCGTGGACTTGGGAGAAAAGGGAACGAAGGTTCAAGCCCTCGAATCGCGAAGTCACGAAAAGAGAGAATGAGAGGAGGAAAGTCAAATCTCACCTCTCGGGGGTTCGGGAAAGAAAAGGGGCAAGGCTCGACGTTTGAACTCGCAAAGGCGCAAGAGGCGAAAGGCACTAGGGCTTAGCCTACCTGTGGTCGTGCAAGGAGGGCACTAATGAAAGGGGAGCCATAACCATTTTGCAGTCTCGGGTATCGCGGAATTGGAGGAGGAAGGCTCAGAGTTTCAACTCATGAACTCATGAAATCGCGAACCGCGAAAAAGAACTTGTGGATCGATTTGAAGGGGGATTCCAGCAGAGAGTCCGAAAGAGCCAATCTAGCTCAAGGGCATATACAATGATCCTGTGAGTGGATCTCAGTCCCAAGGGGCCGATAGGGTCTGCGTCACTTTACTTGGCTAAAGTAAAGTAGATAGGAATATCACCCTATATTTATAGCCAACAAAAATATATATCCTAACTCACAAATATTAATTACAAGTGCTTAGGCTAGTCTTTTATCAACAAAAGATTATTGGAAATTCACTTTTTATGTATTTTTCTGAACATATCAGTTGTTGAAATAAATGTAAGAATAGAAGTAAATACACCAAGATGATAATCAAGACAATAGAGACATAAAGAAATCCTTTATTTCATTCCAATTCACCAAAGAGTCATTTTCTTTACAAAATCTCATACAGAAATCTTGGACCAAAGTCAAACTTAGACATCCCCGATGGAACATACAAAAGGACCTCTGACAAAAAAAAAAATTGAACTCTAAAAGATGGATCATCTTTCCACAGATTGCTTCCCACTCTACTCTGCACAATAACCTTTGTCAGTCATGAAAAATAATTCACAAACAGATAAGTCTACAAAGACTATCAAAGATAGATCAACACCTATGAAGAACAAGTGTCTGAATGATTTGATTCAACCCTGAATATTGTTGTCTACAATAAGACCCTTCTATCATAAAAGAGAATTACACTATGATGAATATATGAATGAATGAAAACTAAATTATCTCAACAAAAACTCAAAGAGAAAACCTTGGCATGCTTCTTCTTATATCCTCTTCTTGTTCCTCCCCTTACTTCTTCTTTTAACAAATTAGAATTGGTTGAAGTAGTTTAACCAACTTATTAGTTAAGATAACTAAAGACTCAACTAAATTTAGTTGGGGGGGGGGAAGTAATAATCATAATAGGGTCATAAACAAATAATAACTAGTAGGTGGTACCCCTTCTAACTCCCTTTAGTTTATAACAATCATAACCATCATAAAATAATCCATCAATTAAGCAAACATACCCCTTGTGCCTCCCCTCAAACACATTTACTTTTGGCAATTTTAGCTCATGAAATTTGAAAATATTTCAAAATAATACTCATATATCCAAAATAAAACAAGTTGTCCAAAATCCATGAAGTCCACCATCATAAAACAATAAATAACATAAAAATCAAAAGCCATATTTTACAGTCTGTGATGCAACCCTTCCTTGGTTGTTGTTGTCACCTCTTGATTTTCCTAAACTTTCCTTGGGCTGGGCAGAGCCTTTAGGCTTTATCTCACTGACCACATGGGAACAATTATCCCTCAAATGCATCCATGAAGACATGGATTTGTCAGAGTCATCGGAGGGTGAGGAAGGGGAAGCAATAACTTTTCCTTTATCAAATGCATGGTGGGATTTCAGTCTTCAATCTCTTGCTGGAGTGGGAGGATTTCACTGGAGAGTGGTTAGGGGAAGCTTGAACAATGGGGTTCAAAGGTGGAGGAGCAGGAAAAGTTAAGTTGGGCCAACCATGGTGTTGGGATACTATCGGGTGAATAATATCTTGCCACCCATCATTTTCTGGAACTTCTGGATGTAAAGAGAAATGAGGAGGCACATGGATGTCGGGGGCTTGAGGGGCTTGGAAGGGAGGCCTTTCAGGCCTCAGTTGGACTATTCTCTGCCCAATCCAATTAAAGAATCCAACATGAAACAATTGGCCAAGCTCTTCTCAATCAACATCAAAATGTATAAAGAACTTGGGCCTTCTTGGGCCTCGGTTCCAGTTACATCTACCTCCATTTCCTCGGCCATGGCTTCCCTGACTAAAAAAACTCATATTGCATATGTTAACGATTAGAAAATAGTCTTTTAAATAACCATGCATGAAAACTCCTTAAAAATACGAAATAGATTTGGCTCAGAATGTATCAGGCTCATTCAATCAAATCCATACAAATTGTTCTAACGTTAATCTATGAGCAGGGGGGTGAAATACTATTCTGGGATACATGAGGGGTTTGTATTGAGAGAAAATATGATATAATGAAAGGGGAGAAGAAATGGTCACTGCTTAATGACAACAACAATCAACTGTAAATCAACCCAATAAACCTTACTGCAATCCAGTCAAGACACTTCCACTTCATCCACCTAACACATAAATTCTCTTGGCTATAATCAATATCAGAACAAGGAGTGAACAAAATGAATATAGGATATGTGAGGGGGTTGTAATTAGCGGAAAATGAGATAATGAGAGGGGAAAAAATGTTTACTGTTCATGAGATTAATTAAGCAATCCATAACATATTTTGTAGTAATAAAAATATGCATCAACCAACAATCAGATGACTAAGTCATAATTCCTGTGTATTTGCCTAATTTCACTATCCATTAATATCCAAAACACTGCCATTACAAAATATAAGTATTTCACACAATTTGTAAGAGGTTATGTTCCCTTTATTTGCACATTCTACATTTTATAACAGTCAAGAGCAACACTCATTCCCAATTCGTAATCATTAACATCCACTACTGCCATACATTTCCCCAATCCACATCTATATTTAAAAGTAGTGTCTCCAATATAATAATGAAAGAACTATTTCTGTAATAGATCCAATCAAGATCTGTAATTATAT
>SNQJ01S0018977.1:28609-46575 GCA_010110895.2 Picea sitchensis | reverse complement strand
AAACAAGATTACCATCCTGCTATCTTCCTTAAATTGTGCTTGCATTATCTCCAGAGAAATTGGTGGGCCTCTTTGTTAACAAAGGTACTAGCCGTCTATGTTTTGCCATATTGCTTTCTTTCAATTTCTGATCTACTTGCTAACCTCCTCTTTTTATCATTAGTAAATTTTGAAAGGCACAAGTACTGAACAATAGATGAAGCATTCTGTCTAGCATTAATTTCATCATTTGAAAGGCATAACTGCTCCATAATGATAGATGAAGCATTCTATCTAGCATTAGTTTGGTCATCCAAGTGTTTTGAGTGATATATTGATCATACTTGTAGCTGGCTTTCTTAATGTTTATACTATTACGATTCACACAATTTTCTTTTTTGGTAAAAGTGCTTCTTATATTATTCTGAAAAATGTAACATTTATTTTTTTTCCACAAAAAAAAAGGGAGGCATAAGAGGCCCCAAAACCAAACTGTTTTCATAACTTTACAAAGATCAGTATTGTCTTTAAGACAGAGAAACTAACAGCAGAACTACAAGAATTCTGCTATTCTGAAAAATATAAAATGTACAAATAACATTTTACAAAAGAAGATTGGCAAATTACATCCATCATCACTATAGAGTTTGAAAGAGGCATCTTAATTCTCCCTTGATGGATTCATAAAGAAACATCTTATATCTCCCTTTGATCTAGAGAAAACCCAAAAAACAAAACAAAAAGAGGCAATAATATACAAAATTCCCTTTACAGCATAACAAAGCTAATATCTTGTCTAGTAACAAGGGCATTATCAAAACGAGTAACTTCCTTGTAGGGCACATGGAAAGAGATGGGGAGCCTGGTCATGGTGGCCATGTGGCTAGCTGCATTGACCCTCCCTCCTCTCCCATACTTGTCAAGCCCTATGGTTGGGTTTGGGATGTTCCGATCCGATGTTGCGAGAGGGAGAGTGGAAACAGTTATTCCCAAAAAAACCATGCAAGTTAAGAGTTTTGTACATTTATATATAGTAACCCACATTTACATATATTATAATTCATATATTTCCAAAAAAGGCGTAGACTGCCATAATAGTTGTAGAAAACATAGATATGAGTGCTACTAGTAGGCAAAGACCACATTTTTAGGTAGTTAAAAATGTTTTCCATAGGAGATTAGAGCATCGGCAATCCAACTCTCTAGACGTTTATGTTTTCTCTATTATTTCCCCCCACCCCCACCCTTAACCATTAGAATTTACATAGTTCAGAATAATATAGATGAAGTAGAATAAGAAATGACATTGAACCAAATAACATCAACCATCTGGCAGTTACAAAGACAAGTAAAGAAATGAAAAAAGAGAAACAATTCTATCATCTATTTTTTTTCCCCTTGCCATAAACTTTTCTCAAAAACCTAATTAGTGATGAGTGAAATGAGTTAATGCTAAATGAAATGAGAAAGGAAGAAGATTCAACCTGTTCACCTTTAAACCCTCTTTTGCTCTTGTTGGTAAATATTAAATATGATTTACTTCTACCCTCTTTTCCCTCTTGTGTTTATTACTATCTTTTGCTGTTGGGGTTTTGCTAATCAATCACAGATCTACTACTGGCCATGTGATGTTGTGAGTGTCCCCATGTCCCCTCCCCTCTGATGAAAATTGTAGCATCGGACAGGTACTTCCATGTTGGCGTGTGTCTAGCACGTGGAAGTCGTCTAATGCCTCTTAGAACCTTAGAAGTTCATTTTGTGTAAATGAATGACCTTTTGTAACTAATGGAGGTTAATTAAGTTAAAAGCCTAAGTTATTGGCTTTAGTAACTTAAGTGAAAATTAAATTAAGTCATAGCCATTAGATCTAAAGTGAACGAGAGATTAGATCTCAACGATTGATCACTTTGGATGAGATTTAGGTTTTTTGGCTTAGGGTTTGATTTGGTCTAATCTGAAGATTATAAAAAGGTAGCTAAGGTGAGAGGAGGAGACACAAGTGAGACAGAGACTACACATAGAGAGTGAGCTTTCAGGTGTGCAGGTGCAAGGATCTGAGGGAAAGCGCCAAAGGGACAACAAAGGAAGTAGCAACCTTGAGGTTTGTGAGGCTAGGCTAATTGCTGTAATTGTAATTTCCTCAGAGGGGTCATTTTCCCAGGACGGGAGCCCCAATTCATAATAAAATCTCACAGAATTGGTTTTCCGGCGAGGGTTTTTCCAGGGGTTGGTTATGGGAAGGCGCCATTTTGCTTTTTTTTGGCTTATTTCTAAAATTTGAAGACATGGACAATTAGGTCAGTAAGTCCCTCTTCGGGAATGATTTTGTCTTGAAATATGGCTATGTTTCTAGCCCACCAGATGAAATAAATAAAAATACCGAGAGTCGAACCATATACCTCCTTTTTTCCAATTGAAGTACAGATTCCTCCAGGTTGTTGCTTGGATTCTGTTCGTTCCCTTTTAGGAGAGAAATGATCGCTAACTAGACTTTTTTGCATAATAATAGAGAACAAAGAGACGGGGTGCATACTCCTCCTTTGATTTACAAAGGGCACACCAACTTGGCCCATTCCACCCTCGTTTTTTCCCTATGCCCCAGGTAAGCAATTTCTAATTGAGCGCTAGCCAAAAGGTGAGTTTAACTTTAAGAGGAGCATGCTGCTTCTATATATTTTCCCACCACCATCTCTTTGGGTCCTCGCCTGGGTTTTCTGGTAAGGACAGATATCCCAACTTAACACTGAAATTTCCATTGAAAGGATTCCTCGCCCAACAAAGAGAATCTTCTTCTTCTTCCCTAAGGCATATGAAATTGGATTTCAGCATGTCTATATACCCTGACTGTTGCCGTCCTTATACACACTTGCAAACGTGGACTAAGTCCAATCCACTTAGTGTGTCCTTGGAGGCACAATACCTAAGTTCAAGCCCACTGTCACCTTGACTTGAACTTCTTCCGTCTAGGCTTATTCCTAGGGAAGCCAAGGGGGGTAGACGCTAGTTACTATGTGAGTTAAAAGATTATGTCTAGGAGTTAATTTTAATTAGTTAAAGGTTTGGGGGAATCTAGCCTATATGAGAGGCAAACAATGCAAAGTGCAAATTTCAATGAAATGCAGCCCTTTCCCTAAGACAACTAAGACTAGTGCCTAAGGTTGGGCAAGGGGTCAACTAAAGTTACAAAGAGATTAAACTTTACAAAAGATTACAATTAGATACAAAAGAATTACTTTGCAAGATTTACACTTGAATTAGATACAATGAAACAAACAACTATCTACAAAAGTTAAGATGCAAAGAATAACTAAGAGATACAACAATATACAACTATGAACAAAGCAAGAAAATAAGCACTAACTTGAAGCTAACTTGAACTAACTTGATTGTGCAGGGAAAGGAAAGATTGCTCAAGAAAAGATCACCACAACACAACAAGCCAACAAACCCAAACAGTGAAGTGCCTCCACAAGATGTGCAACTTCAAGGGGTTGTTTCAATGGCTCCAATACACAACAATCAAACCCAAATAGTGAAGTTTCCTCCACAAGATGCGCAACTTCAAGGGGTTGAGCAAATGGCTCCAAAACACAATTCAAAGACAAATAAAAGTACTCAAAAGAAGGCCTCCAAGGGCAAGTGCGCAACTCAAGATGGGTGAAAGATAAAACAAGTAAAGCCTCCAAGGGCAAGAAATGCACAACTTCTAGCTAGCTAGTTTATGTAGATTTTTAATGACAAAATTCAACAAATGAAATTTCTATCAAACACTTAGCAACCTAGAGATAATTGCCTTCATAAATTTCATAAATGCATTAAACCCACATTCATAAATTACCATAAGCAGAAATACACATTGCTAAGCAAAATAGCAGCGGAAATAACATAGTGGATAACAACCCATAACACTCAGAAATTTAGGCATCCTTGAAGACCTTATGACGGCCCTGCATGCGTATGAAGAAGCATTCTATGATTGCATGAAGAATCGATCACATTAAGAGCATGTTGATAAAGAGCTCTCTCATGTTCCCATGCTAGAGCAAGAGCCACCTCAAGACGCCATGTAAGAGCAAGAGCAAGAAGAAGAAGCTCTTTTTGACCCAATTAAAGATCAAGTACGTGAGGGGCATGTTGGTGAAGAACAAGAACATGAAGAAGAGATTCATGAAGAAAGTCATCAAATATTTGAAGAAAAACAAGAACCACCTCACGAGTCCATTGAAGAAAATGGCTTTGATAAAGACCTAGATGGTGAGAGCATCCACGCTTCCATTTTTCCTTCGCATGAAGACAAGGGTTTGGTAAGTTGTACTCCTTTCCAAGTTTTTGTCTTCTGTGATGCATCCTTTGATGATTTGGAAATTGAAGAGTTTTTAGAGAAACCCCTGGATTTGGAACATGATGGGCATGAGGTTGAAAATATTGATGATCTTCTACATATTGGGAGGCGTAAATGGGATATAAATTGTGATATAAGATTTTCAGCAGTAGAGAGACTTGAGCACTTATGGGTTCATCCATTCGGTCAAGAGAAAAAAACTTCAATCAACAAAGGCAGAGGATCTTGTGTATATTCGCTCAAATCTGCGCCTCATCTCTTGATTGAAGCCAAATTATAAGGAGGGTCCTTTGAAGCTATGGGATGTGAATCTTAAAGATGCATACTTGGATACCCCTGAGTGCCTGATGGCTAACCTCTCTTTGGCTAGTTATTCTTTAGATCCTTTTACTATTGGGGATTTAGATGAGGCATCCATGCCTAGGTCCGACTCGGCTATAGCAGGTTCTTTTGCCTTTGTTGTTGGTGGGAAGTCTGGTAGCACTAGTTGTTTTGAATCTTTTGGCCGTGCTGCTTCATATCATCAGTATGGGGAATTAGGTTTTGTTCCATTGGAGGATATGGAGGACGATCACTATCTATCAGATTAGTCTATCTCACTCTAGATTTTCATATTTCCAGTTTTTCATTTATGATTTCACTATTTCATTCTTGTGGAGCTTTCAAGATAAGCTCGGTTTTTGTTATTTTGAAGAACTTTAGTCTTGAGTCTTGAGTCTTTATCATTTGATATGATACGATGTTATGATGTGATGATATGATGTTATGGGCCTCAATGGACTCATTTGATATGGTGATATGATGTTATGGGCTTCAGTTGACTCATTTGATACGATGTTATGAATGATGAATCATTTGAAAATTTAAATCCATGATGTTATGAATCATTTCAATTTGAGATTTCATTTCTTTGTTTCTAAATTTTCATTATTTTATAAAAAAAATTAGGGTTAGGGTTCCGAATCCCCGATTCCTAATTTTGGGATGAGTGCCACACCCACACCGGATTCTTCAGTTGATTCCGATGGCACCCACGGTTCCTTCAACTTTGCTTTAAACTATATGACCTTGTGCATTTACCCATGAGTGGCTATGGCACATTGTGACTTCTGTAAGGTATGTCAAGTTCCTTCAGATTGACAAGTAAATTTCAAAAGTTTAAAGGCAATTCATTGATGAAGAAACGTCTATAGACTCAATTGATTTTAAAACCAGATTATTACTACTGGAGAACTTTTATTGTTTGGAAAGTAAGCTAATCTATTTGCCGGAGATATCAAAGCACAACTTAAGGTTAACAAGGCACGTCCTAATTAAGATCAAGAAAAAGCATTCTACAGTGAAGCTGTGTTGTCATCCCAATCACAAGAGTCGTCGCTCTGATCAGTCAGCTTACCAACATTTGCATTACTCTATATAAGGATGACACTGTTTGGATTCCAAAGAATTAGAATTTCAGTACATCTTCTTTCTGAAGATATGCTTGGAGTCATAATAAGACAAGTCTAATTCATGAATCTTGCCAACATAAATTTTGATAAAAATCAACCTAGGATGGATTGATGCTTCTACAACACATCAATATTGTTGTGAACTTTGAAGATCTTTTCATTTTGTTTCCTCATGTGCTTTGAGGACAAAGCCTCTTTCAATAGAGGGCATGTAATGTACATAGTTCTATTATTTGTATATAATACGAATTATGTAGGGTCGTGTCCATTAGGGTAGTTGTGTCTCTTATATCCTTATATGTCAGTCTTTTTGACTGCATATCACCATATCTGGTATCTTTTACCTCTATTATATATTTATTTTCTGTCTGTTGGACTACATACTCTTGTGCCTTTATCCATAAGTGCTTATGTCACACTGCAGTACAGCATATTCTTGATAACCCATGTAGCACACAAGACTTAGACTTGGGTGTGGGTTCTGAAAATTCCCATACCCCTGAGGTGCTGGGAGTACAGTAGAGGTTCCAGTATCTGGTTAGAATTTTATATTATCATTTCTGAAATTAACTTTTGCTTCTGCCTTCTTGTTGTCATTTCCCTTTCAGAATGAACGTATATTATCTAATGCTGAATTTAACCACACAATTATGGTTTTAGAATTTTTTTTTACAGTTATTTTCTTCTTGCTTGTTATTAAGTTCTTTAAGATTAGAGTTAAAAATCAAAGTTTGATTCATAAGAACAACAGGCTGATTTATGATTTTGTTTTGGCCAGTTTGCTGCCAGATAGGAAACTGAAGTATTTTGGCCAGCAACCTCTCCATGTTCTCTCAGAATCAAAGGATGGAAATTCACTTCTTCTGTTTTGGTATTGGGAAGATTTTCTAAAGCACAGGTTATTGGAGTTCAAATTCAGTTGTCAGCTCTTTATGGCATTCATATCTGTGATACATTGTGTTATAACTTCATAGAATTTTTAGTTGTGGACTTACTTTTAAGCTAGCACCATATAAGTAAATTGATGCAATTTGCTACAACATTTGAATTCCGTGATTGATTTTTGAATCATAACAGCCATATTTTTCAATCATAACCACTATCTTGTACTCTATGTCATTGTCATTGTTGAAAACAATAAACAGAATATTACAAACTTGAGCATCATCTGCTGGATGTGAGACATCTTTGTGATGTTGCAGTCACTAATTTACCTCGTCACTTATTTATGAAAGCTGAACATTCTTGAAAGTTGTTGTCTATTCTAATTCTGTCTCTTGCGGTTGTATGTTTAATAAATATAGAGAACACACACACACATATATTATTTATTATTGCTCTTAGTCAAAGTGATTTGATAAGTGCTAATTTATGCAGGTTTGAGCGCTTTGTGGTTGCATTGGAGGGTGCTTCTAAAGATACACTACCTTTCTTGAAAGACAAAGCCTTGAAGGTAGTCAAGAGGCATCATTTTCTCTTTTTAAGATTATGATTCTCTTATAATTGTTTGGCGGCATATTTTGTAAAATTTGATCACTTTGTGATTTTTCTGAAGAAGTTCTACTTTTGCTTATTTTCACCTCATTGAGAAGACTACCTTTTACATTTTGTCCTTAAATAAGCAAAAGCTTTAGTTGTTTTTATTTGCATCTTATATGGAGAAGACATGAAGACTAAGTTGGCAAGAAGGGTAGATGCTTTTTTTAATCCCAGCAGTTGAATTTAACTCTTTAAATATTTTGTTTTCCAAGGAAAATCTTGTGGGATCCCCCCTCTCTTCCCTGGAATATTTGGATGGAGGGTGGTTCAACTGCCAGCCATAATAGCAGCTGGCAACCCCAAGGGACTTGACCAGATTTGAGCCTACCTATGGCCTCCCGGTTGTCAACATGCCTTGGGCGTATGGTTCAACTGATTGAGCGAACCCTTGGGGCTGGACTCTTTAAATATCTTTGTAGTCTTTATGCAATAATTTTCTGAATGGCACACATCTCTCTGTTTGATTCAGCTCACAACTGAAACATGGAAAAACAATGACAAGTACACAGATGTTTTCTGTGTGTACAGCTGCACACTCTATATTGCCTTATTTGCATATATGAATACATAACCAAAATTGATATGTACAAGATTAGGACAAGTACCTTGTGCACTTGGCTTCTGAGATAAGAAAAGCTAATTCCTCCAAAGAAAAAAAAAGTTGGATGAGAAGAAAAATAAAAGAGGAAAAGTTCAAAGCTATTTACAATATTGACTTTCCATTTGTGGAATTGGTATGCACACTTCTGTCTTTGACTAATAAATTCTTATCAATTCCTGCCTACAGAGAGGAAATTGTCTCCAATTTCTGCTAATGGCACACCCTTTCTACTAAAGTCTAAAGGACACATCAGTCAGCAGAAATGTTCAAGAAGCTTGCACAGTTGGAATCTCTTGAATGAAAACCTCTTGTAGTTTTCCCAATAACCTTTGAGACCTTTATAGTTTCTCTACATCATGTGTCAACTCAACCCAAGAGAATGGACGTGATATCTTCTACATTTAGTGCTTCAACATTCTGACATGGGACCAACCCCAAGTTTTTTTCTCATGTAGGGAGGCACCAACATAGAGGTTACTTTCTTAGAAGAATTCTGCGCAAGGTTCATAACCTCTTGGATATCAGATATGGCACTCATGATGGTCAGAAAGAGCACTACCCAACTGATTCATATTATGGACCAATTGCCCATGCAATTGACCAATCTCTAGTTGTTAATGAAGTACCGTTTTTGGATTAAACACTGGGGGATGGTTTGCATGATAGGTCCAATTTTTTGTCCTGGATGGTTCAACCAGACAACTATTGATGAGGGAAGCAGATTCCTCTTCTTGGCATGCACAAAACATTTCACATGTTTACGACTAAGAAACAGAACATGTCCCCCAGTGCCTGCTTGTCCGTATCCCATGTGTCGGACACAAGACACGTGTCCTGAAATAGGACATATGTCAAATTTGTGTTTGACACATGCCGTAATGTGTCCCAAGGTGTTGGACATGCAGGGGGCCAAAACAGAGTTATAAAAAGCGTTTTTCCCCTTTTTTTTCACTTTCAGCCACACAAAAACTCTCTAACATTGTGCAGGTGAAGGACAAAATCCAGATTTGAAGGGATTCTTGGAGGTTTGAAGGCAATCTGACTTACTAGATTTGTCATTTCTCCAACAGCAGCGTTCTTCTTCATTCATATCACAGAAATCACGGTTCCATCATCAAGGGCTGCTGGTAAAGGTCAAAGGAAATAGAAGAGTGTTAGTGTTGGTGTTGCCCCCCCGAAATCCTAGTCCATGTATTGCTGTTACTGCTCCATCTGCTGCAAGTGGAGTTGCCAGTGCTGCAAAAATCCCTGCAGGCTGCTATAGCAAGACAGAAAGCTTAAGAGACAATATCTGCTGTATCTAGTGTCTACCCTCTGTTGTATTTACCACTGGCATCCGCACCTATAGTATCACTATCTATGTAAACACATTTTGATTTAGATGTCATCAAATGACTCAATGTTGAAAACTGCAGTTTATGGTTCTAACTCTTAAACCTCTGTTTTATGTGTATTGATTCTTGAATACTCTAATTTCTTCTTTGTTTGATGTAGTAACTAGTTGTATTAATATTTTGTAAATGTTCTAAAACATTTGAATCTTTATGTCTATTTTATTTTTGTATTTGCAATTTTTTTAATACATATGATTTATATATTTATATGTGTGTGTGTGCGTTCGCTGTGTCATGTTTCGGGTGTTGACGTGTCCTGTGTCGGACACTCTTATCCTTGTGTCCCAGTGTCATGTGACTTAGGTTTACAAATATTTTTATTGGCCTTCAATAAAGAAACATGTTCAAGATTATATTTGTAGATGTTCTTTGTGTAGCCAATCCAAGGCATCTAATTGGAAGCTTGGAATTTATCGACATGTGGTAGTTCCTTCCAGGGTAATAGAATCTATTTCCATGGACTTCGTTATTGATTTTCCTACTAAACAACAACATGATTGTATCTTCATTGTGGTTTGTAGGCTTTCTAAGCTGACCATTTTCTTTCTTTGTAGCTATAGAGTCTTTTTTGTTGATACGATTGCATGAATTTTGGTTTGCCTTGTACCATTGTCTCAAATTGGGATTTCAGGTTTTTGATTTATTTTTAGAAATCCTTGTAATGTTCCCAACCAAATCTGATGTAAAAATCAGATCTATGTGGTTGAGGAATTTCGTCAAACACTTGGCATACAAGCTCCCAACTCCCTTGAAATCACTTGAATACTTGTTGTCCCAATTAACTCAAGTTCAAGGGATGACATTTATGTCAAAAACATCACATGCAACACCTAAAACCCTTTTGCAATGAGTGGCTGTTTTGAATTTGTGTTTGCTGTTACATTTGTTTGCAGTTGGTTGGTTGAAGTGTTTTGTCAAACACTTTGTGTGCAATGGCTGTAGCATTCATTTAAGTGTATTTTCTGATGTATTTGGCCCATATTTCTTCATGTAATATATAAGAAAAACACATGCAATGATAACCAAATAAATCAGAAACTAATAGCTATTAAACACCATAAGATAGTACCTCAAATCCTTGCTTTATTTTATATGCACTTGGCTGCCCAACACACAGTAATTTCCAGATCTGAAATGTATTTGCTACAGCTGATATATGGCTGGAAAATACATACAAAATGCAGCCAAAGAAAGGCAAAGAGTCTCCCAATAGAATCCCTCTAACAACTGCTCCAAAAATATGTAATTTCTTCAGCAAAAGATGGCCCCAATGACAAGATATGTGCCCTGCTTGGTCTGAATTCGTCCTAGCTGAAGACGAGGCTCAATCCACCAATGAAATGGCCAATATCCTCATAAATAATTCACCCAATATGTATAAAACTCGATCCCAACAAGTAGAAACTGATACAATCCCAAAATATGAAGATTTCCACTACCAGATGTGCCCCTCCAAGCAATATTTCGCCCTGCTTCACAAATGAATGACTGGAATGGATCTGAACTTAATAGAAACTTATGTAGAATGGTGAGGGAGGAATCTTTCACCTCTTTGGCCAAGCTTGGATCAGGAAAGGTGGAATCTTTCACCACCGAGCTGATCTCTAGGGTTTATTCAGTCAAAACCCTCAAAACCCCCATGTATCATGGGCTCTATAGCAAGAGGCCAAACATCAAAATGATAATCAACATAATGAGAGAATAGAGGCCCATATCTCTCTTTTATCCCCCCTGTTCACCTTTTCTCTCCAAGTGACTTTTACTTTATTTTATTATTCCTTAATTAAATCACTTTATTAATAAATTAACCATTTTACCTCTAAAAAGTGATTTATCCATCCTTATGGCTTCTCCGGCCACTTAAAGTCACTTCTCATCATCTTATCATGTAGTTCTCTTCCTTCCAATTCCGATGAGCTATTACACTAAGAGGTTCCTCCAAGTATTATGCCCAATATGACCTTCTTAGTGAATTTAATTAAAATATAATCCATAATAACTCAAAATTACGAAAATCGTCGGAATGCAACGGAACCAAAACCAAGCTGTGCGGAATGAATCCTGATGATGAAATATGATGAACGATGAAAGTCGGGCCCAATAAAACCCCTCAATATCTCCTGAACTCGCTGTCACACCCATCTGGCTACTCTGGTTAGCATAACACTCTATAATATAATAATGTCCAAAAATGGGGACATTACAATCCTCGTGGAAGATGCTTGTTTGCCAGTGACAATTTTTTGCTACTTCTCATCCGCAGGTTGATGGAACAAGTAGTGGGACAAGTACTTCTCTTCATATTTATCCTGAAAAGAACAGGGACAAGTACTTCTCATGCATCTAGGTGGCATTCTCCTTTTGAGGTTTATTATTGTTTTTAGCTTCTTGCTTCCTATGTGATTCAATTTCTCTACCTATACCACCTATTGCTTGATAAAGTTAACATAGTATAATGGTCATCATACTACTGCAATTATTAGGTGCTGCTGTTAGATAATCAAGTGTCATAGGACATAATGTAATCAAGCCAAATGTCATAACAATAAAGGAGGCTAGGATATATAATGTATTAAGTTGGCATTAATTATGTCTTAAGTCAATGCTAGTTGGTTGTACGAGTGATTTTCTCTCACATAGACATGAGTCTTGTATCTTAGTTTTACATTGAATAATATTATCAAATATCAACATAGACACAAACTCTCGGAGGGGAACATGAGACCCCTTACAACTCAAAAACGACACCACTGGGACTTAACCCTGTGAAAAACATATCTCTATGGGTAGTACAAATCAAAGTTCTCATGAAAACAATGGAAGAACTAAACAGGAACGAGAAAAACATACTTGAAACCTTTCAGAAAATGGAGGATGAACTTGAGAAGGTTAAACTTGAGAACTGATATAAACAAGAAATCAGACAATGAGATGACTACTCAAAACTGTTGGAGTATAATGCTCCAATATAATAAAATAAAATAACAGTAATGCAAAAGACATGTTATTATAAGTGACTAATAAAGTGTTAGACATAAGTTAATTAAATAAGGTAGTTAGGTCATGTGGGTAGCACAACTACCTAGAGATTGAAATAAAAGGGGACTATCCCTATTGTATCATTTGACTTTATTTTAATAAAAGCATATACTTTACATGAGTCCGTTTCTAATCATGTTTGCATATTTCTTGCGTGCTTAAAAGTTTAACATGGTAGCAGAGCGGGAAGACCTTGAGTCAATTTATCATTATTGTGTGTTAGAAATCGAAGAGATCAAAGAAAAAAACACAAAAGACAATGCGAAATGATGAAACCCTGATTCAACAAAGGGAAAGAGCTGCCACATACACAAATAGAAGAGTCGCAACCTGTCAGTGACAGTCACCAGCAGAGAGACAATTACCCCATATCAATTCTAAAGGTATTCATAGCCTTATCAGATCGCAGTATCATAGCGAAGGAAGCTGCCCGCCGTTTCATTGAATCAAAAGAGTTGCTGTTGTTCATTGAATCGAAGGGGAGCTGTTGGTCATTGAAGTGGAGCCAGCAGTTATCAAGTCAAGGAGGAGTCATTTCATCGAACATTCAAAGGAAACCACCATTGGAGGGAGCTTCCAAAATTCAATCGCTCCAGAAACAGAGTTGCCAGATTTGTAGGCTATTCTCCATACTCGGTCAAAACTTTCATGGATTAAAGGCGATGCTCGATAGCATAACTTCCAGCAGTACAAGGAGATCAAAAGAAGACCCCTAAAGCGCCCATTTAGGCTCGACGACGAAGAGAAGGATTGTGGAAGAATAGAAGAAGGCACTTCAACCACTGGACATTGATTTCTGTGCATACATGAATTGCAAAGGCATATGACTATATTCAAATCTTTCATGAGTTTATTTTCAAAATATTTATAAAGTTAATAACAAGGAAGGGGCAATTTTACAAGGTTGATCATATGATTGATGGATTATATGTCTAAGAACGATGGTTGTATTATCCAACCATGATATCTTTGGAAGCTACATCGACCATGGCTCTCTGTAGGGAAAACACTGGTTTGGCCTGAAGGATACACATATTTTTGCAAAAAATAGTCTAAACGATTCAAACTTCCATAGACAATCCCCTTATTATAGCTCTACATATAGAGACAATGAACATTATAATTCATAGCAGTCTTCATAGATACCAGAAGAAAAGCTAACTTGATTGAGAATAGCTTGATTTTGAAATGCAGATGTTGAAGGAAGAAAGAAATTAAACATAAAATTTTTGCCATTTTGAGAAGATTTATATGGCAGAAGTTTCTATCAGAGTTTATTTTTAGCTCTTACACAAAACAAAGATAAAAAATATTTTTTTCTTCACAGCCAACAAGGAAAAGATTTTTTAGAGGTTATTTTTTCTTCATCAGTTTCCTTTGCTGCATAAGACATCGAAATAAAAAAAAAAAATTACCTCGATGAAGGAAAGGAGGCGACAGATAAAAATGTTGGTGACAAAATCTGATTATGAAATTCTTATTCTTAGTGGTTGAATCTTTGAGACATCAGTGAAACAGAAAAGGTTTAACTCAGCATGGATCATTGTCCAAGTGATTTTGGAATTTATGAATTGCACTGATTCGAGAGTTTGGGAACTCGGGAATTTAGAGAGCTGCACTGATTCAGGAGTTTTGGGAATTCAAGTAGTTCAGGAATTCGGGAATTTACCCTTATGAGGGTGATGAGACAACTTGATAGAGTGCTTGCATGACTTCGAACTGTGGAGGAGTGAAGTTACTTAAGAATAATTTTTCTTTTAATGTTTTTGTTGTAATTTTATATTGTAGCGTTAAGGGGGGTTGTTGGAGAATAACACTTAAATATAATAAAATAAATGTAATATAAAAATAACATTATTATAAGTGACTAATTAAGTGTAGATTTAAGTTAAATAAGGTAGTTAGGTCATGTGGGTAGCACAACTACCAAGAAAATGAAATAAAGTGGTATTATCCCTATTGTATCATTTGACTTCATTTATAATAAAAGCGTATATTTTACATGAGTCCGTTTCTAACAATCTCTGCATCTTTTTTGTGTGCTTAAACGTTTAACAAGAACAACAAGAAATGAAAAGGAAGAAAGAGACTTGAGTCAAAAATGAAAGAAGGGTAGATAAAATGTGATTCAAAAGGTGTTACAGAGATGAAATTCCTTATAACCAAGGTGAAGGAGGTGGAGACGGAAAGGAAAGAACAAATCAAAACCTCCAAGACATGGACAAAAAATGGTGGGCAAACAGGGAAGAACTGGTCGGACAAAATTATGATGATAGGGGAAGTTTGGAACATAGTACATGAGTAGGAAAGACGAAGCAGACTGAAGAACATCATTCTGAAGGGTGTTAACGAAAGAGGTGGAAACGAAGACTGAGCACAATTAGGAAGGTATGTCCTCAAAGATGCGGTTTGCTTGTAGGACATAGTCCAAAAATAGCATAAAGAGTGGGGAAAAGACAAGATCGAGGTGACATGGAAAAATGGTTGAAGATAGTCTTCTGGAGCATAGATGGGCTTTGTTGAATAAACCTTGGAAGTAGACAGCCTTCCTTTATGTTCCTATTGCTGTAATTATATAGTTTAGTTAGTCGCTCTTTCTCTTTTATTTTATTTACCTTTAGTTCTTTTTACTAGTATTTGTGGATATATTTCTTTCAGGAAATGAAGGAGGCACACCCTTATTGTTCATAGCATACATGCTGGTTTGTTTGAGTCTCATTGATTGTTATTGGTCAGTTCAGGACGTTAGTGAAATTTCCAATTCACATTCAATTCCTGCTCTATATTTGATTTTGTGAATTACTTGATCAAAGCCTTAATTAGTTTGATTTCATACATATTATTTCTTTTCTTTGTGAAATTTATCGACCCATTCTTTAGACTTCATAGTAAATAAGTTTTATTTATTTATATATTGTGGGGTGTGACACTTTAGAGGAGATGTGCACAAAACATGATATAGATTTGCAGCTGGCATGTATGATTACTCAGGCACATAGCAGTTACATTGGTTGTGTTTCAATTTAATATGATTTATACTTCGTAATCTACTGGATGACTGAGCTGGAGAGGCCCTGTGAAGTTTCTCTTATTTTTCCGGTTATTCCAAGTCCTGTTAATTGCTTTTGATCATTCATGGACATTATAATTTAATATAACTTCATTCTATAATAGACAGAGTTGGTTAGATTTGGTAATAACCAGTGGTACAAAAAGGAAAGAGATCGGGCAAAAGAAAAGACTAAAGTTGAAATAACCCAGGATTTCTTGTTGTAATCATATCTGTTTCTATGTCAGTTCTCCATTATTAATGTGAGTTATCTTTGAAGTAGCAATGCTAATGAAATGTTGTTTGCAGACAATGTTTGATCTTCTTAAGAATAAACCTGAACAAGAACGCCAGCTCCTTTCGATGCTTGTGAACAAGGTAAGACTAGTAATTTCCTCTTTTCATCTCATTTTCTTTAAGGGGTGTGAAATCCTCTCTCTGCATCTTGTCTGTTAAGATTAAACCTCTATGCGAACACTCAGAAGCTGGTTAAACTATACTGTTAGTAATATCATTTATCATTTCTGTATTTTGTTGTTCCAAATTTCATCCATTGTCTGTTGCAATTTTCTTTCGTAGGTACTTTACAATTCATTAGTTATGCAATATGCAAACAATATTGATCAAGATTGAAGTGATTTGATAGATGAGTTTATGTAGTTTGGTTAAATTCAATTTTCAAAACAATGCAGCTTGGTGATCCAGAAAGGAAAGTGGCCTCAAACGCTGGGTATCACCTGTCATGTCTACTAACTGCTCACCCGAATATGAAGGTACTATTCTTTAATATAACTCTTTTTCAATGGGGCTTATTGAGTGCAAATATAGTTTTATTTTTTTTGGTTTCACTCTGGGGATTTTGACAGAATGCCTTTACTTTGGAGTTGAACTAGAATGTGAAAAATCTCTTTTCTTCTAATTTTTTTCTTAAGAAAATTGGTTGTACTGATTATATTAGCAAATGTTCCCTGTGCACCTAATTTCAAGGGTCAAGAACAACTAACTTCAAGGCTGAAGGATGTGCAAAAACGTCTACATACTAAGTTTTATTCAGCAGTCTTTTTCATTGGTGTCAACTAAGAGCATATATCATTGTACATACTAGGGAATTCTTACTGGCTATAGAAATCAAAATAAACTTTATTAGTTCAATACATGACTAAGAAGGCGGAAGAAAGACCTTAGAAACCTATAATTGTTTCTAAACATACAACTCCCTTTTAATTAGGCTCTGGACTTTTCTAAAAGCCTTAAACAACCTAATATTGGCTGAACTATTGGTGTCCATATTTTAAGGTTATTGAACAGCTAGTTAAGGTGAAAAATCGCTTATTTTTTTTACTAGTTATGCCTTTTAGGCCAGGGAAGCTCCTTGTTTATAAGCCTCGATCTCCCCTTCAAAAAACATTTTTCAAGTTGGATTTCATTTATTACTTTGTCAAGTAGGATTTTTGTCTCTTCTATGGGTTACAGAGTGGACCTGTACACTTTCTATGTATGCAAAATGCCACCTTGATCTCCTTTCTATGTAATTACGCTTGAAAAATTATTATTAAAATTAATGCTTTCTATTCATCTCTTGTTATTATCTTTTATTGTTTGTTGAAAGCATAATAATATTTATTGCGAGAGTTGTAGTCCCAAACCTGAAAGCATACGGTATGTTCCAAAAGATATAACTTTAAATTTGTATGTCGAAACTAGATGTAATTTTATTAGGGTGAAAGTACATATCCATTTATTTCTTTTAGGAGTCCATAGCTATGTTGATGCAAAGTTGATGATGTTTTGACTTGTCAAGGTTAAGATAAAAATGATGAAGCATGTAGAATAGATTTAAGAGATATAACTTACAAAGCCTCATTCAAATCATGAATCATTTGGAGGAAGAATTTCAAGAATAGCTAAAGGGTATCAAACTCCATATTTTAGAAACAAAAGTCTATTTGGATGCTAGTGTTGATTAATTGGGTTGGTTGTCATTGATGTCAACCCTTGAAGAAAGTCCGGTAGCGAATTTCGGTAGCACAAAGGTTTGAGTAATGGACCCAAGTTTGTTTGATGTAAAATGGTATGAGTTTTGATATATTTGCAAGTAAGACTATTCTAGATGGATAGTACATGTCATGCCATTTCTGGTGGTATGTGGAATGTCACATAACTCCTCATGGTTTGAGAGTTATGGCCTTAGGAAGTTGGAGGACTCTCATATGTTAGCTTGAAGCCTCAAAAGGTCAAAGAAGTCAAAGTGCTTGCAAAGAAGAAATTATTTAAATAATAAAGTGGAGTGACAAAGTCAAAGAGAATTATTTAAATAATAAAGTGGAGTGACAAAGTCAAGGAGGATTATTTAAATAATAAAGTGAAGTGACAAAGTCAAGGAGGATTATTTAAATAATATAGTGAAGTGACAAAGTCAAGGAGGATTATTTAAATAATAAAGTGAAGTGACAAAGTCAAGGAGGATTATTTAAATAATAAAGTGAAGTGACAGAGAGAAGAACCTTATGTCTGTTGCAATATTGGAAGATAAAGGTTACATGGTAATCTTTATGGACAAGAAAGCTCTCCT
>SNQJ01S0018977.1:6479-24309 GCA_010110895.2 Picea sitchensis | reverse complement strand
ATGGTTAATGAGAACTGGATAATCATATTCCATGATCCTTATCTGCATAAGGATACAAAACTTCTTGTGATATATTGATCCCGTCAACAAGTCAGTGATCGTGTGCAATAGAAAGAACTGTGTGGATGTGGATGCTTGAAGAATACCCTCTTTGCTGAGAGGGAGTGTTAAAATGTAAAGCAGCTGCAGAGGATATTCCTCAAAGCAGCTTCAAGCTGCACCCTTGCCAGCTGTCTCTTGCCTTAGCCACCCTCCTCTAAAGTAAGTCGACCACCTTCTCTAGCTCCTATCCTAAGCTAAGGCAGCCCTAACCTAAACTCCTAACCTAGACTCTTGACTATTTAAAGAGAGGGAGGCACCCTCTTCTAATTCATTCTTTATATCAGTTTTGTATATCAGTTTGTCTTAAGAGTTATGTACTCAAGTTTCTGAGGGAGCAACTAAGGTTATTCTGAAGGAGCAACTAATAGTATTTCTGAAGGAGCAGCTAGTATTTCTGAAGGAGCAGCTAGCATATTCAGAGGCAGCAGCTAGACTATTTCTGGGCAGCAGCTAGCAGCTGATAATCTATTCTGTAGCAACCTTCTTTCACTCTCTTCTAAGAGATTTTCTGGACAGCATCTAAGAGTTATTCTGGACAGCAACTAAGACACTCCTGTAGCAACAAATTTTCTTTGTTCTGAAGGTATTCTAACAGCAACTAAAGGATGTTCTGTACAACAACTAAAGGACCTTTTCTGAGGGCTGTAATACTCAATTCTGCACAGCATCTTTCACTTATTCTGAGGCAGCGTTAAGAGCAATGCAGAGTCAGCCATTAAAGGGCAGATTTGAATCAGCTCAGCTACAGTATAAGCTACAGGTTTGAGGGCAGTTTTGTAATAGATACTTAGTGCTATTGTCTTGTAAATTTATTGTACTTGATTGACTGATCAATATATCACAGAAGTTTGCTGGGTTTTCTTCCCCTTGAGGGTTTCCCAGGATAAATATTTGTGTCTCTCTGAATTAGTGATCTTCCTATGATTCTTATGTTTCTGTTTATCATTTAAAAGAGACAATGAACACTACTGTTATCTTCTATCTCTGTTTATGCTTGAAAATTAACATCTGCCACCATCAATTCCAATCCGACTTGTGAGTCGGTGAAGGATCATATGGTTGACGACCCATGACATGTTTAGAATCAACCTTCTCAGATATAGGCCTTGCAGTAAACTTTGGTCCATGGTGCACAAAGAAGACAATGGAATCTTTGTTGCTAATCAATTGTGTTATTCAAAGGCAAGTTGTAGATAATTTACACAACTTGCTTGATCCAAATAACTTAATTTTGTTTTGGGACAAGTAGTGTTCAATATGACCATTAAGGGAAGGTACCAGAATAGATGCTTTATAAAACCATAATTTGTACTTATTAGTTTTGATAAGTTTTGTAAAGTTACTTTATTATTTAATAAAGTTACAATGTAATGTTTTTTTTTTAAATGTTTAACATGTGGTTCACGACATTGGATATCGGTGCTCGTTACGTCCACGGAAAACCTCCCCGAAATCCGTGAGAGAACATGGGGTGGCCGAGCATTTTCGCAGTATTGGGGGCTCAATAACAAGAGCATCTTATAGACCCATTAAAGGGCACAACATGTCACTCCAAGGATTTGAACCTGAGTAGGGAGGGTAACAAGCATTCCTCCCAACCACCCAAGCTACATCCAATGGACAAAGTTACAATGTAATGTTAAGATATGATTTAAGTTAATTAAGTAATTGGTTAGGTGTTAAGAGTATGACATGGGAGTTACATAATGTACTCATAACTCATGTCACATTCTGATTAACAATGTAATACAACATAATACTTTGAAATAATAATCAATGAAATATCTTTCTCTCTTTTGTGTATTGTGTATATGCATTTCTATTTTCAAAACTTTGATGCATGTATGACTTAAAGAAGAAGTCGCATTGGATTGCTGATTCTTTGGAACGTAAACAAAGTAGCATCTTTNTCACTCCAAGGATTTGAACCTGAGTAGGGAGGGTAACAAGCATTCCTCCCAACCACCCAAGCTACATCCAATGGACAAAGTTACAATGTAATGTTAAGATATGATTTAAGTTAATTAAGTAATTGGTAAGGTGTTAAGAGTATGACATGGGAGTTACATAATGTACTCATAACTCATGTCACATTCTGATTAACAATGTAATACAACATAATACTTTGAAATAATAATCAATGAAGTATCTTTCTCTCTTTTGTGTATTGTGTATATGCATTTCTATTTTCAAAACTTTGATGCATGTATGACTTAAAGAAGAAGTCGCATTGGATTGCTGATTCTTTGGAACGTAAACAAAGTAGCATCTTTGTTCATAATAATATTGATAATTTCATTGATCAAGGAGGTGACTCTCATGATTTGGGTTATGATAAGGTTTCATTGTAAAAAGCTTATTCTTGTTCTCAATTTTAAGACACTCCCGGTTAACCTTAAATTGTGTTTTAATATCTTCTTCTGATACTTATGTGTATCGGTCAATCTCTAAAATTTCATCATTAGCGATGAATTGATTTTTAAATTCAACTAACTCTTGCATTTATTTATTGATAAATTGCTTTTTGATTTTTGAATTTGATATTTCCATGTGTTTTAATTGTTTTAACTTTGGTTTCTCAAATTATTATTTTTTAATCTTTTCCTAATTGAAGTCACCAAATTTCTTCTTTTAAATATTATTTTTCTTTTTCATGGTCTTGTGACTTCCTTTTTAATCTTGATTTCTTGTTGGCTTGTTCTTTTGGTTTTATGGTTTAATGTATGTATTTTGAATTTTAATTTTTGTTCCCAATTTTTTTCAAATAAAGCGATTTTGTCTTTTTGTTGTTGTTTTACTTAACCAAGTTTTCATGAAAACTTGTTTACAGTGATAAATTTCATTGTTGCAATATGAATCTCAGGCTTCACCCTCAAGACAATAGTAATTTGAATGCTCACTATATTGTATCAACTTTATGCAATTCTCGATTGAAATAATAAATCTTTACCAAAAAATTGAGATAGAATATTGTTCATATTCGATATAAGATAATATTCTTCCATTAGGTGATGATGATGTTTACAAATTTCAAATGGTACTCTTGCTTTGAGTTTGGAGTCCGCTAGTTTAAAATGGGCACCTTAGAATTTTTAACTTTATACTATATCTTATATAATATTATAAACTTACTTATATAATATAACTTGAATATTCTTCCACTACGTGATGATGGCCTTTGCATATTTCAAATGGTACTCTTACTTTGAGTTCGAGGCTTCAGTTTAAAAAGGGATCCTTAATTTTCTAACTTATTCTAACTGATATGATATAATAAACTTGCATATTATATAATATACTATAAACTTATGGTTTATATATATATATATATATATTTCTTCCAAGAAAAAATTGTAATTCTTATTGAAGGGTGAATGAAAATTACATGCTGCAGGTGTCAAAAGGTCACAAAACTTGCAGAACTTAATCTGCCCATTGCCAGAACAAGCCTAAACATAACAGTTCAAACTATTTTCTCAGTGGTACAAAATCAAGGATATACAATTACTGTCCAAAACAAGTAAACATGACAAAGCCTTTTATATACTTAGGCTCCACCGCTAGCCGCAATAGCGATTGGTGACCTTAAGGGACTTGATCGGATTTGAATGTATGACTTATGGCTTCCTTTTTGGCAACATGCGATAGATGGATGGTTCAACCGATTATGCTAACCCTTGTGGCAACGTATATAATATATATAATAATAAGCTTACATAATATAATCAACATATATACAACTTTAATAAGCTTATTTTCTTTTCCCTGGAAAAAAATGTAATTTTATTCATCTGTAGAGACAAAATTACATTCTGTAGGTGCTCAGTGAGCACATCTCTGAAGAGAGAAAGAGTATCCGAGGCATAAACAGCCAGCAAAAAAAATACAAAAGCTAATATGAAAGCACTCAGATCAGTGCAATAGGAGTCATAAAAGTTCCAACCAGTCCACATCAGGTCCACTAAATGTCGATACAAAGAACTGTGTATCTAGTGCCGCTTGATGAGAAACCCAATGATAATCTGGAAATATAAGCAAGCAGAAAAAACGTAAGAAAAACCGTAGTCCTGTAAGTATGTATATGTGCAAGTGCAAGTAGGATATGTACATAATGTCCGCAGCCAAGATCCAATTACTGATTGTTCACAGGACCGTCTATGAAGGGCCGA
The DNA here is from genome assembly GCA_010110895.2 of Picea sitchensis. Taxonomy (NCBI): domain Eukaryota; kingdom Viridiplantae; phylum Streptophyta; class Pinopsida; order Pinales; family Pinaceae; genus Picea; species Picea sitchensis. The sequence goes on along the minus strand of SNQJ01S0018977.1, from coordinate 20,038 downwards.
GGATAGAACTCATAATACTCATCTCCCTTTGATTCAGCAACATGCCATTGACCAAAAATAAGTTGTAAGCCTTCTTTTGAAAGTGCGTCCGCTACAATGTTCTGTATCATGTAAACATGTTTCAGAGCAATAGTATGAAAAGAATCCATATATCTGAAAATTCCCTCCAAGATTGGTCTCAATAAAATGTTATGGCATGATTGAACTTTATTAGTCTAGTTAATGGCGTTCATGGAGTCCCCAAAGATTTGAATGGATTGTACCCCCTTCTGTCCAGCAAATTGAAGAAGCATCTTGAGGGCCATAAGTTCAGCATAATTATTTGACTCCTGGCCAAGAGCCATTTTGATTTTGAAGAAATGGTTTTTAGAGAGATACAAAACCGCACCTCCCTCGCATGATTGATTATCATTATGTGAGGCACCATCGAAAAAATCCCAAGGCCGAGCTTTATCAATAAATTTAGGTTGGCATGCTCAAACAACGGGAGAGTCTTTTGCCTGAGGGAAGAAAGATAGAATCGAGATCCCTTGTGAGGCAATGAGATTCGACAACGACGGTTTATCCTTAAATATGGTTGAGTTTCGCGCCAGCCAGATGCCCCAACAAACAATTAAAGGCAAAGCTTTGATCTTCTTGTGGGTTGACACCTGGAGCCAATCTCGCCAGGCCTGTTCCAGTGTAGGGCCCGCCCAAGTGCATGCAAGGTTTAACATGGACGAGGCCACCTGCCAAACTCTATGAGTGAACGGATGGGAGATAAGTAGGTGGACTAAGGATTCATTATCAATTTTACAAAGAGGGCACCGACCCCACCCTGCAAAATTCCTTTTCCACATATTGTCCTAGGTAGGGACCTTATTGCAAATGGCAGACCACATTTTTTTTTTTGCCTTTAAAGGGCATTTGAGCTTCCAAAGCCCGCTCCACCACCAACATGGATTTCTCTGATGAAGATCAATATTAAGAGCAATATAACCCAATTTTGGAGTGTAAACTCCATGTGGGGTCTTCTGCCAAACTAGTTCATCCTCTCGGTCTGTGATCCTAATATRGCCTGCCTTGAGGGCCGGTGTAAAATTTCCCCAGAGAATAACATGATTGTTTGCTAAACCCAGTGAGKYTGAGCTCCTCCAYCCTTGATGCCACAATGTAGTAGAAGTCGGGTCCGAGGCTTGATGAAGAAAAAAAATATCCTGTTGATGGRGACGATCAATAAGGACTTCTGGCAGAATATGGGCTGTGCCACTCCCAGGCCAAGGATCAACTCCAATACGAACATGATTTCCTTTACCTACCCGCCATGCCAGACTCTCACCCACCATAGGGAAGGAAGAGACCACAACTTTCCAAATAATAGAGCAGTTAGGATGGGACTTGATTGGTCTCCGAATCCAATCTTCTAGTGAGTCTGGAAGGATGTATTTGTGCACAACCACCGATGACCAAAGACTGTTTGTAGTCAGAAGACGCCAAACTACCTTAGCAACCAATGCTTTTGAAAATAGGAAAATGTTCTTTAGACCCCAACCACCCACGGCTTTTGGCCAGCAAGATGCTCCCATTTTGACCAGGGCATGGTGTACTGATCCTTGCACCCTGACCAAATAAATCTAAAGCAAATACGTCTAGCTTTTTCCAAGATTCCTTTTGGGATCCAAGCGAGAGACATCTAGTAGACTGGGATGGCTTCCAGTATTGATTTTGCCAGGGTTAATCTACCAGCCCGGGAAAGCCATCTAAAGCTCCAGATTTTGAGTCTCTTTTCCAGTTTTGCCAGTAACCATCTCCAACCCTCTTTAGTATAACAATTGGGCTTGAGCTCAAAACCCAAATACTTGATACTATCGACAAAATCCTGAGTCGGAAAAGGAAAACAAGCCCGGTAGACATCAATACTATCCACCTCCATATTGGTGAAATAGATGGTTGATTTATGATGATTAATTTCCATTCTAGTGGCTGAGCGAAAGAGGCTGCGTGTTTTTGCCAACTTCTTTGTGTCTCTGGGTTGACCACTGCAAAAAATGATCACATCATCAACAAAAAGTAGATGTGTGATGCGAAAGTCTCGAGTGATCTTGATACCAAGGAAATCCTCATCCCGAACTGTCGATCTGATGGCCCTACTAAGACCTTCTGCCACCAACAAAAAGAGAAGAGTGGAAAGAGGACATCCTTGTCTAAGGCCCCTTTCCGAGGAGAAGCATGGTGAGGCTGCACCATTGATAAGAACTAAGAAGGAGATAGATGAGATGCAGGCCATTACCCACTTGATAAAGGGGACTTCGAAACTCAAATGAGTGAGTAAAAGAAGAATGTATGACCAATTACCTCGGTCATATGCTTTTGAAAGATCGATCTTAAGTATAACACCTTGGGATATCGAGGATTGGATTGTGTAGACCCTCCTACGCCACCCCTATGGCTTCATGTATCTCGTGACCTTCCAAAAAGCCAAACTGTTCCGTAGAAATGGAGCCTGATAAAATTGGTTTTAACCTTCGAGCAATAATTTTCGTCACTATTTTATAGATGCAGTTGCAAAGGGAAATGGGACGGAACTCATTAAAGGACTGAGGGTCGTCTGATTTGGGAATGAGCGCATTGAAGGTTGTGTTGAATGGGGCATGAATCCTCCCGTTCCTTCAAGATTCCTCCACAACTTTCAATAAGTCAACACCAATAAGCTAGTAGAAACCTAAATAGAATTCGACCGACCAACCATCCGATCCCGGACTCTTATCTTTCTGGAAGCTATGAAGAGCTTCTTGTAGTTCAACTTCTGATACTTCAACAAATAAATCTCTATTCCCATCATCATCGACAAAACTGGAAAGAATAACACTAACCGGACAATATCAACAATGTTAGCCCTCGACTCAGCTTTGTAGAGGGAGCGAAAGTAATTTGTCCCCATCTAGGCGAGACCCTCGAAGTTATAGACATCTTGACCATCCCGATCCTTCATTTTCCAGATGGTGTTTGTGGCTTTCCTCCCTTTTGCATATGCTTGGAAGAATTTTGTGTTCTCATCCCCCTTGTCTAGCCAAATAGCCCTGCTTTTCAGCCTCTAGGCAGCCTCTTGGTCAACAAGCAGTTGTCTCCTACGACCCTCAAGAGATTTTAGCTCCTCCCTAGTGGAAGTCGATACAAATGCAACGTCGACCGATTGATGCATATGATCAATTTGAGCTTCAATATTTTCGAGAGATTGCTCATCACTTTTCCTCTTCGCAGAGGCCCAAGGGATCACCAGGTGCTTGATTTTATTTAGATTTATTGCAAATTGAACAGTAGCAGAAAGACCATTACCAACATCGTATCTGACCCAATTGTCCTTGACCAAGTTCTGGAAAGACTCATCGGAAAGCCAGGTAGCATTGAATTTGAAGGGAGAAGCCGACTTTTTTGTCCCCCCTTCAATTTCTAGACAAATCGACATGTGATCCGATTCTCCGCCACAACCAACCCATTGGCGAAATTGAAGAGGAGAGTCCAACATTTTATCAGTGATCAAGAATCGATCTAGTCGTTTTGCCACATGAGCATCCCCAGACCGCAAATTCCTCCAAGTGTGGGGAGAAGCTTCCTAGGAGCAATATCCAGGAGACCATTAGCTGATAGAAGATGGGAGAAAAGATCACAATGAGGGTAAAGACATTAAGTATCCTAAATTCCAATCCCAATCCTTTGACCAAAATATCCACACCGATGCAAGAGGACAGTGCCCATGAATTTAAAAGCTTAACATGACATGAGTTCCACCCAGTCACAAGGCCCCATGATCGACCATTTGCATCAATGCACGTAAACTGCCAACCAGGGAGAAGCACTTCTAGGATCTTTGTCGCTACTTTCGATTCTACGATTGTTTCTTGAAGTAGAATAATACCAGGCTGATATAGAGATATCAGCCGCTTAAGGGCGGATTTCTTTTGGGGGCTCGCCAAACCCCTGCAGTTAAAAGAGAGAAAAATCATGGAGGAACGTCGGCAGGGGCGTTCACTGCTCTAAGTGCCCCGAGAAGAGAACGTTACATGCATGGGGCAATGTCTATAAGAGCTCGATTTTGAGCCTTTGAGATATGTGAGTGACGACCTTGCCCTTTTTTTGTGATAAAGGAGTCCGGGTTTGCACCGAGGAYGACAACACCCGTCAGAGTAGACAAAACTGCTTGATTACGTAGCCGAAAACGAATGGTTCTATCCTCGGAATCATCGGCTGAAGCCCCACAGAGGAACGAGAAGACATAGAGCCTTGAGGAGATGAGGGGAGGAGGGAGTAGGAGGCTATGGGAGGAAAGGATGAGGAGGGAAAGGGGGGGTCAGACCAATGGGTCATAGGAAAGGAGAGTTCGGGGAGGGAGTGAGCACAATCCACCTTGAGAAAATTAAATGAATGAATTAAACCATTAACAGGAAGGGGAATAGAAAGACGCATACCCAGAAAAGAGCTCCATGGAAGATGGTGCTACGGACCCAAATCAGAAGAGGAAGCCAATGCAGATCTCGGGAGCAACGCGAAAGCCAAATCAACTGACGAAGCACCAGAAGTCATCCCATGTGAATCCAACAGAGAGTCGATAGAAGTATAACCTGTTGAGTTGGAGGTGCCCGAAGATGAGTGGATAGTGGTATGACCCATACTGGTTGGCGGATCCTGACGATTCCTGGTCACTTGAATGGAGAGGTTTTCTATGCGGCCACAGAAAGGAAGAGGGAAATCTTTGACGATGTGACCATACACATGGCAATGACGACAACGAAAAGGGACTTCTTCATAGTCCAAAATCTAAGTCCGAGATACACCCCTAGATGTAATATTCATATCTTTCCTCAAGCCCTTCCGGATATTAAGAGATATGAGGATACGAGCCATCAACATTTCCCCCGTCAGCAAGAAAGACATATCAACATCTATGTAGTGACCCAACACATTGCCTATAGCCTGGAAGCATTTTACTAACCACAAATGAGGTGGGAGACCAGGAAGTCGAACCCAAATAGGAATAGAGTCCAAACGCTCACTTGAAGCATCGAAGGTTGGATCCCATCGTTTTAAGAGAATTGGGGAAGAATCGATAAACCAACCCTTCTGAAGAACAAAGTCAACCTGAGAAGCCTCTGGAAATTTAATCATAAACGACCCTCTAGAGAGACGACTGATCATTGGCGCCGAGTTATAAACCGAGCCCCAAGAGGTGGCCGCCCAATCCTTTGAAATTTTCTTGTTGAAGTGTCTTCCATAAGCTTTACCCACAATGGTTTTATCTGCCATAACCACTACTTCAGATATATAGAGATCATTCCCTAAAACAAGATTAGTAGCCCCGCCATAAAAACCCACACACTTATTCCGCTTTCGACGCCTTGATCTAGAGGCATTAGCCGCAGGGGGATGATGAGTCAGAGGAGCAGATGAGCCTGAAGGCCCCACAAAAATACCATCCCGACCAATAAGATTTAGGGGGGGAGACCAGGGGGTGCCTCTGGATGCGACAAAGTACTCAGGGGAGAGGGAGAAAAAGACCCAACGCCAACAGGACATCCCGAAGAAAGAAGGGCCGAGGCCAGAACCTAAAAACCCTCTTAACAATGATTCTGAGCAGAAATATGCAGATCATGTAAACCCTTAGGTGGAGGGATTAGGGCAGTCAAATCTTCCAAAAAAGAGCATGGCAAGGAAGGATCCTGGGAAATCCAAGGCGATAAGGCCGAGGGCGGTGAAGACAGTGAAACCTACAGATAAGAGAGAGTGGGGAACCCTTGAGGAGCGCAGGCCTCAAAGAAACCATAATGAAGCTGAGGTGGGAAGCCCGGAGAATGAATGGACCCAAAACCTAGGTTTGTAGCGACAGAAGAAAGCGTCTCAAACCCAAGATTTAGTCCAGAAACAAAAACCCAGGAGCAACATCGGGGACTAGTGGAGGCAGAGTGCTCAGAGTGGGAGCAAAAGATCGTATTACCTCCGCCAGACACAGATCCAACAAAGAAGTGGGTGGGCTGACAGCTGGTTGCTCCCATACCAACAGTTCCAATGGATCCATACCAGAGAACCCTGATACCAGAGATTGACAATAGTGAATTATCAAAATCCCCAAAAATAAAAATACGCCGTAGACTGTTATCCATCTAGAATGACCCAAGCGGAAAAACGGGCCTGCGGTGAGAGTAAAATTGCAGAGCCCCCCCATCACAGCTTTAATAAGCTTATAATCATATAGTATATATTATATTCTATATAATTCATATACTTAAGTGGCAACATTCTGGTTTTTCTTGGAGTGATTAATCAAAGCAGGTTACTTACATTCACAGGCTTGTGGCATTGATATTCTCCTAATACCAATGTTATTAGAACTGGAACCAGAGTGAAATTGGAAAAGCCAAAATCTTGAACCAAACTAGAGCGGAGAAGAAAACATGGTTGAAGAATCGGTTGGCTAAATAATACACAAAATATGCAAATTTTATAAAATATATATATATATCTGTACATCGATCTAATTCCAATCCTTTAGAGACCAAATATGCAAAGTTTGTTCATATATGTGACATGTAAGGGTGAATATACCAAAATGGCACCGAGTTTGATACACATATGAGTTCAAAGACATAAATATTAAGGCTCTAGATGGCCTTTAGAGTCCACAAAACATCATCCTACATGCTACCACAAATCACGAATCGCTACAACATGTCATAATTCGACAAAATCATCAAAATCTTCTTCATCACCCTTTGCGTCATTGTCTAGTCTCTGTCCTTCAAAGACATCACAAGTGCTTGGAACCTTTGGTGACTGTGTTGCATTTTGCTCCATGTCCGTCCACTCAGAGTCATCAGTTGCAAACGTTGCAAACTCACTCGCAACGATCCGTTTTGAGGAGCGATCAATATTCTCCAAAACAATGGGACTGTATCAAGTGTGTTGTTGAACAATTGGTTTTCTTTAGTTGAAGGTTGTACTGTACAAATACTAGGGGACTTGAATTGTGGTTTCAGGGGGGTGGCCACTTTTGTTTTTTGATTTTGCGTTTTTTCAGGTAAAAAGGCACTGTGAGTGGGATTGGTTTGGGTAGGGCTTGAGATTTGAACTAGTTGGGTTTGAGACAAAACTGGTCCAAACTAGTGTTAGTTTTGGTTCCGACGATAAAAATTGCGAACTTGTGCTAATAACATTGCTTGTAAAAAATTTGTATCCTCCAAATATTTTAATCCAATGCAATTTTTTGGTGTCATTGATAACTTTTATGGCTCGACTCTTCTCTTGGCATCTATGACGGTTAGATGTCTATGGTGAATAGGTGCTTCCCTTAGCACCCTTGACAACCAAACTTTGTAATGAATGGGTGCTACACAAAGAATCCTAAGTGTATGTTGATGCAGATCATTTGATACCAACAGAAGTGGAAGCACACTGGACAGAAACTTTTAATGGTATTATAATTAAAAGCACATTGATAAAAAAGTTATAATAAGGTTTAAAATTTATTAGTTGTTTCATGAGTTGTTTTAGGAGGGCATTATAACAGGTTGTGCTTGGTTGGTGGCAGTTGCTTTCAACTGTTCTTACAAACAACCTCTGATTGTAAAGAGGCCACCCTTTTCAAACTGGTGTGCCATTACAGATGTTAGGCATCAAACCTCTTTTCTGTTATCATGCCATGTGCATATGTAAATTGCCGTGCTTTAGTAATAATACTACCATTTACTCCAATCTCTTAAATATTGCTTTATATGCTCTGCTATTTATTTCAGTTGTGTGCAGAGATGCATAGTTTCATTGTTACTAATCTAAAATTTTAAGCAAGGGGAAATGAATGCCTCACATACTTCCCATTTAGCATGAAGTTTTTCTGGCAATCTCACATTCCTGTCAACCAATAAAGCTTTCCTGTTAGTTGTCTTAGACACTGTTTCTTGAATGATGATCACATTATTGAAGAGGTCTGAGAATATGAGTGTGTATGTTTTCACAGTTGGTCATAATTGTTGTAGAACTTTCTGGAAATAAACCATGTAAACAGTTTTGAAATGTCCATCGTTTCAAGTGGACACTCCACCCATCATCAGGGACAAGAGAAGCTAAGAGGTCTGAGAATGTTATAATCAATTCAAGCAGACTGCAGGTCTGAGGCTGCTAATATAAATGAAATATCCACTTCAATTCATCTATGCTTATAAATGATGAATTTATTTCACCTCTAAATGAGAAATCTTACTCTGAAACTATATCATGTATACAAAAAAAAACAAAAAAAAACATAAGGCAGTTTGACATTTGTTGATAATTTATTTTTTGTTTATGGCTTACCCTTTGTGATTTTCTTTGTTATTGCAGGCAGTTGTGGTTGATGAAGTAGATATTTTTGTGTTTCGTCCCCACGTTGGACTGCGGGCAAGATATCATGCTGTATGTTATCTCTATTGCAATCTTATACTGATTTTTGGATGCAATTAAGCCGTTTTTCTTTTTTCACTTCGGAAAAAAAGGAAGTTCTTGTATTACAGATGCAACACAAAAATTTCTGTGTTGATTTTTACCTAAAGCTCAGCACTGAAATGTTTACCAATAATTTACTAAAAACTCAGAAATTAACTTGCTGATATAATTCTGATAAATTATGCAAAACAACTACAACTGAGTTATAACACAGGAAATCACAGCGGAAACATACAGTAAAGCAAGCATAAAAACACATAGACACCAGATGTACATTGGAAATCCCAGTGTGGGGAAAACCAGCTAAGAGGAGGCTTTATTGGCTCTTGAGAAAGTGTTTTACAGCAGCAAAAACACACCAGAATTGTTTCTTGCAGAATTGTCTTCTTCTGGTAGCTGTGTGGCCCAGCCACATAAGCTGTACGGCCCAGCTAAATTAGCCCAGCAAATTGGGCCTCTGCTCAGCCAAGAGAAAGACCTGTACAGCCTGCTTAAATTGGCCCAGAACAGTCTCAGAAATGGCCTATACGGCCTGGGACAGTTTGGCCTCTTCTCTGGTGAGCCACACGACCTGTACGACCTCCTTCCTCTGCTAACACTGTCTCAGGAATGAACTATCTAACCCTGCAACAGTTGGTAATCACTTCTGAAAGTATTTCTCTGACTTCGAGGGTTAAAGTCGAATTAACTTTTCTTATTCCACTTTGGAAACATCAAACTTTCACACCTTTTGTTTCCCCTATCTTCTATTTTACATGCTTGGTAAAAGACCTCAATCAGGCAATAAACAAGGTCGAACAAAGCCTTTTCACAGCGGATAGAATTAGGATGCTTTTCCTGGTGGACAGAATTAACATGATCAGAGTCAAACTTGGATCTTCAAGCAAAAAATGGAAACTCCTCTAATCAACTGGCAGGCATCACAACTGGAGACACTCTATTTGCTCAATAACTAATGATTTCCAGACATACAGCATTGCTCCCGTGTGAAGAGTGCATGACTGTAGTCTTCTCACACACCTGTAACACAGTTTTCAGCTGAGATATGGTCTCTAATCATAGCCACCTCTCTTCCCTGCAAATTAGAATCATGTCAATTGACAAAAATGCTAAGGAAATCGACCCAAGTTCCTTTTGCTCGACAGAATCAGCATGTGGGAAATTTTGACTTGGGTTTCCTGCATTCTTCCAACAACAGCAGCTTTATTTAGATTTTTTACCTTTTCTTTGCATGGCAAGATAGATATGCAAAAACTGGCTTTGTGGTGCTCTCTCCTTAGCAGAATTTAGAATGGCAGTGAGCAAGCTTTATGCTTTTCTTGCTTTGTAACACTACTGGTGATATTACCCTCCAAACAGAAGCTGCCCAAAACATTACCCCTGTAACTAAGGCGCTGCCAGAGCAATTTGGGTCATATGTTAAAAGGTGCATTAGGAGGGTGTATAAATAGCAACTGGCTCGTCCACCAAAAGAGGTTGGCCGAAACACAATTGCTCATATGCATTTCGGTTCCAAATGATGCCAAGACAAGTCGGCTCCAGAATAGTATTGAACAGGCTTGTATGGGCGATTTCATCCCATAAGCTGATGCTCTACTTCTCTGTTGAGTATAGGACGAATATATTCCTGCTGTGACGGGCGAGTTTACATCAGCAGTAAGGTCCTTGAACTTTCTGATCAAGCCCAGTTACATTATCAGGCTTATCGTTTCTCTGTTATTCAAAAAACTGTGTATGAAAGTGACCTTGTATTGCTGATCACATCAAATATTCTGACTGTACTATCTTTAGACAACAGGGCAGACTTGGCATCTTTAAGAAGTCAACTCAAGGACTAATTTAAATGCTGATGCTAATGGACAGAGTTGGAAAGGCAAAGCAAATTTTTTATAAATCTGAACCAAGATCTTAGGACCAAAGTCCATTTGGAATCTTATTTCGCCACTGAATGAAAAACCATCTGATTGACTGCCACATGTCAAACTGATAGGAAAAGGAACCTGCTCAATGATGCACTTAACCTCTCACTCATTCAACCACTGGAAGTTCGAACCCCACCACTGTATGCTCTCAGAACCATGGCATTTGACTTGTACCTGCCATACATAGAAATTGTTTGTTATAGGCATGGCTAGATCGAGCATTAGCCTATGCTTGACAAAAAAACCGAAAAAAGCGAGTAAAAGTGATCATCTCACATGTGGGCGAAAAAGTCTCATTGGACTCACTTTTTGACAAGGATCAAGAATATGTAGTCATCTCTGTCATGCGGGCCCTGGATCTCTGGATACTGGAAAAAACAAAACTGCTAAAAATAACAGTTTTCTGGAATATGATGAAAGTGAGTCTGGAAGGAACCCTGATCAATGTCGATGCCAGGATGCATCTGAAATGAGACGTGTGATGGGATCTCACTGGATCTTAATCCTCCAGTTGCACAAGTTCTACTGGGGGTTAACACAGCCCAACTGCTGTAATTATGTCAAGTATGCAGAATTCTGTTTGCTGAACTTAAAGACAAATGTTCTTTTTGAAAGTTCTGTTCTGGAAACAATCTGAACTCAGCTGAAATTAAATTACCTTCAACACTGTATCAAACCAGCAATTACTTCATTTTTAGCCTAGTCAAAACCAATCATACAAAATTTCTGCTTAGAGAAAAGAAATTTGCTTCAAAAGAACATACTTACTGTGTCTGATTGTCCTTGGGATCTGTGCTGTTATGGGTCCTTTTATCGGAATCTATGCCTGAAAATGTGCATTGGAATGCATGCCACACAGTACCTGCAACCTCAACTGCAGCTCTGTTCCTGCTTTGTTTAAGGATTCTGTAGATCGCTCTCATTAAGTGTGCCTACTGTTGATGTTCAATTGGTGGTATGCATGTTCCATCTCTGTCTGCTGCTGGCTGTCAGAAGCTGTACTTCTGTATCCCATGACCCACACGTCTCTATCATAAACATATAGTCCACAATCAGACTGCCACAAACGTATACCTCTGCTGCATGTTTATGATTCTGTCTCCTCGATGCAATTCAGATTCAGATGTTCATTGTATAGATAATTTTTCTTAAGGTTGATCTTTATGAACAATATAAATATTAATTCATGAAAAATTTATTTATTTTGACTTCAATGGGTTTGCGCTTATTTTGCCAATATCAGCTTGATTTGTGTGCTTAGTGCCTCGGTGCCTTCTCTGTCTGCTGCAGTCCTTTGGCTCCTTCACTTTCCTTCCCCAGATTCTTGTCTCCGTGGCTTGGTTACCATGTTAGAGAACCACACAAATATGTCGACATTGATGCAAACCATACTATGGGAAATATAAAATGTGATTGGATATCATTCAATGAAGATGTGTCACAAAACATGATGGAGAATACATAAGTTGTGCAAGTTACACAACATCTTTTCTCTAACTTATTATTTACTTATTACATCATTAAGTCATAATGTGACCTATTTCCTCACATAACTTTATAAACATGAAGTGACTTAACGAACCGAGTACAATACTAAATTACTATTATATTCATGTATTACACTGACAAAGTCTATGTAATTTTTTTTGGCTAAGGAAGAGAAATAAAACTCGATTCCTTCTGATTTTTGAAATAAATCAATTTCCCTTGTTCAATATTCTAAAATTATTAGGTTCTTTTTTTATCCTGTTATTAGCTAAACAGCCTGCCACATTGTTTTACCTTTATTGAAATTGATTAGCTGGAAAATCTTGATCATTTCATCAACACTATCCTATCTTAATGCATTTTATTTTGTTTCAATTTGTAGTATTTTCTCAAGTAATCTCATAGAGGAGCTTGGGCTTTATCATGCATGAAATACTAAATTGCATTAATTATTTTTGTCAAAAAAAAAACAATCGTGGTTTCAAGTTCTTTGATCCTCGTGATTTGGCTGCTATTATGCCCAATTAACATTATATCATGATTGCTGCAGGTCATCTTTTTAAATCAAATTCTGCTTAGTAGTCGAGGAGATGGACCTAGGCTGGCAAGACGTCTAGTTGACATATACTTTGCACTATTCAAGGTGAATTGTTTAACTGATTTCGAATTGAGTTTTATGCTAAGCATATACATCCTAGTAAGGGATTTAATTTTCTCTATTCTTTACATATTTATAGTTATGTGATTTAATAAACATGAATAACAATTGGTGGTCCAGGCAGTTGCAGTCCTTGAGGTACATCTTTTATGCATTATGTTGTAGGTGCATGAAACATTATGAGTAGGTCTAGATTTAATGTTAATGTGGGAGATAAATGAAAGCATTGCATTGGCTATGTCTTGACAATCTATTTATCTGATGACATAGTAGGTGTAATGCTGTTTTGACAATCCTATTGTGGGAACATGTGTTGTCATGACTTTGTTCTACTTGGTCATGTTTTCATCACATATTTGTTATTTATCTCATATATATCTATTGGTTATTAGCCTCTTATCTCGCGAGCACACATTTTTGATTGACCGTTTGTCTATGTTTGGGAATAATAGGGAATGGTAGCAGTAATAGGATGTGACGTACAGTGTGCTAGTCACCGAATGCCATAGGGAATCATGGGTAAAAGGACAAAGCCATATAGTCCAAAAGACAAAAATTCAACATATAATAAATGGAAAAAATACAATATATGATGATATGTAGTGAAGAAGATTGCCATATTATAGCACATATGTGACATGTTTTTGCTAATGGACATGATCCCACATAATAAGCATCCATTGTAAATAATAGTTTAAGTTACCAGGATTCGGATATGGATGCAGATACAGAATCGCCAGATTTTTGAAAAGCTAGGATCCGGATACGGTAAGTACAAACAATATAAATATATTTTTATAATATATGTATATGTAAATTTTATTTTTTAAAATTATAAAAATATATTTATATTGTTTGTACTTACCGTATCCGGATCCTAGCTTATAATACTTATAACTTATACACATACATGTAGATTTTCTGAGGTCCTATGAGGCTGCCACCTAAGGTCTGTCCTTGACCTTAGTATGGCTCTAAGTTTCAAATGTATGGCTGTCTTTTCTTGCTGTTTTAGGACAGCAAACAGTCACCCAACTTTCTGC